>JAHDVE020003818.1:0-54294 GCA_022606495.2 Halesus radiatus | reverse complement strand
AACATTCAATATCGAATTATTGCTAGAAACGGCTTTAACCGTATTTGGTGACCAGCTCTGAAACACCAGGTACTTCGCCATCTTTCTCCCACCCATCTCCTCTTCCCTCCCACTACCTTCAGCCTCACAACATATTCCAAGTGGGTATGCCACAGTCTTACCCGCTCCAGACAGTTGGGACTCTTGTGCGGTACTCGCATAAAAAATAAAAATAAGATTTAGATAATTAATAGATTCAGGTAAATGATAAGAAATTTAAAGACTGACGTCATCCGATACCACCCCGAATGTCATCGCGGACGAGATTGTAGACTGAAAATGATTGAAAATATAATATAATGGACTTAAATTTGAATTAAAAAACGTCCAATTTACGTTGGAACACACATTTGCCGTACATAATTTAAAATGTCGACACGAAAAATTTTTTTTTAGGTTTTTTTTTTAATTTTAATTTTCTTTTATATTTACATAGCTTATATGAAAATTTACTTCTAATCCTTACTAAACATTCACTGTATATTTAATTTTTAAAAATTATTCAATTTTTAATTATTAATTATTTTTATTGAGATTTAAAAACCTCATCGTAATATTTAATCATTGAAGAAAATAATATTCACATAACCTAAGTGAAAGATGAAACCGGACAAAAGGACAGAAACTAAAAATATTTCAGTCGCATCTGGGACACGAACCCAGGTCCTCTGCCTATCCGGGGCAACGCTCAACCGACTTAGCTAATGAGACAAGTTGAATTTGTGTCATCTTCATCGATATCACATCTCAAATTCAAGATTTGTGAATATTATCTTCCTTTTTTAATCTCATATTATTGGCAGCTATTTTTATGATGTTCACAAAGTTCTACCCGAACTCAATTGTAAACTTAAACAGTGTCTCGGATTTGCATCCGACTTTTTATTTATATGAGACATCTACTGACTTTTTATAAAAGTCTAAAGAATTCAATTTTTAATTAATAATTATTTTTATTGAGATTTAAAAACCTCATCGTAATATTTAATCACAATGACTGTCCCAGATGCGACTGAAATATTTTTAGTTTCTGTCCTTTTGTCCGGTTTCTTCTTTCATTTAGGTTATGTGAATATTATTTTCTTCATAGATTAAAAATTATTCAGTTTGGATTGCTATTTTGGTCTCAAATCCAAAAATAAGTTTTGAATTAAGCCGTTCCTCTTAAAGCCCGCACAAAGGTACAAAAAGGAGCTTCAGTAAAAACATTATGGCTTAAAAACTATATATTCATATGGATCAACAAACGCTGATTCTGATTGCGTAAGTTTTATTACATACGCAGAATTTTCAAAACGTTTTTTAAAACTGGAGTTTCTTATTACCAAACTTGACCTTCCCTCGTACCGGTCACTTTTGGGAACAATGAATCAGAAATAATAATAAAAAAATAATAAAAAATAGCGAAACAATGCAGGACGCATTTTAGCCATCTTCGTTCTCAACCCTTCGGCTTCCCAGAAATTCAACCACTTTTACGGTTTTTAATTAAACGTGAGAAATAAATTGTATGTCGTGATACTCATTCGCAAAAAACGATAACATTCTTTGTCTTAAACTTGGAGGCTTTTTTGAGAGAATATTCACATTGCTTTGCGATTGTTCATAAAACGACTAAAGTAAAAGCCGAAATGGAAAGTGTAAGTTAAAATGGCAAGAGCACAACAATGGCTCTTCGCACGATTGAAAGAAGCAAGAAGAAGGAACACACGGCGCCGCGGGGAGCAGGAGGCCGGAGGCAGGAAGGTGGAAGCAGGAAGTGAGGAAGTGAGTGGAGGTACGTACAACAATAATGAAAACACATCAAACGTGACGTCATTATGCGGGGGCGTGACCTGAATCTGGAACACGCCCCTCGGAGGAAAGTAACCATAAAAAATAGGGCAAAAAGTTTTGTCATAATCTAAGAAAGTTCGACGAGCCACCCTCCTGGATTATCAAGTACGGGGGATATGGTTTGATTGTTTTATCGCTGACGAATCTTTACGATTTTAAGTCATACAGTCTTCTCATTTTTGGTTACTATTTGACAAGACGATAATAATTAAGCGGAAAAATGTTTTAAGTTTGTTCAATTTGTAAACTTTACTCTTTTCATAAATGATTCTTCATAAAACGTAAAAACAATTTATTTTTATTTTTTATTATTAACATGGAATTCCACTATGAATTGACTATTTCAAAATCAGAAATAACTAAAAAATCATGTGCATATGAGTAATAAAACTGCTGTATACGAAAACGAGGATTTTACTTTTTTTTTCTATACTTTATCGCATATTCAAATAACAATCAATACAAAAAAAATCATCATTATTGCTGTTAATCTCACAATCGTGTAAAAATAAGTAAAACTATAAAAAAAATGATAAAACCTACTCTAAAAGATCATATGTAGTCGAGTTCAAAATCCCATTCTGTATTGTCACACTTTTGTGCTAATCGGTAAATTGATGGCGCACAGTGGTTCTGTAAAGAGTATTGTTACAATTGTATGCATAAAAATAAAAGTACCTTTAACGTTAACACGAAAGGACTCGAATTTTATTTTGTTTCTGAAAAAATACATTATTTATATATTGTTTCTTTACATGTTAACATTTATAATGTACAAATCACACCTCACTAGAACTAAGCCTGGATCGATGTTATATTTATTGTTACTTATTTAACTAGAATGGTTACTTAAGTAAATACACTAAATTTTTCACATACTTTAATTATTTAATTAATTTAATTTCAGAATTTATTCTTTTTTAATGTCGAAGGGAACAGCAATATATAAATTTCTCCTCTTCGTAGTTAGAGAATTGCTATCCATATTGTGAATGTATGGTTTTCATATGTACGTTGTCACGTAGTCGTAAATAGTGTGTGTATACTCGATACGTTTTTATGAGCTCTGTGTTATATTCATAAATTTATTATTTATTTTATATATCAAGGGACATACATTATACTCATATAGTATTCTTATTATTAACAGACTTGTTTCCTCGTAAAATTTTCGGTCAGATGTTCTAGAATTAAAGTTGAATAGCTTTATGATTACCTTGTTTTGTATAACCTGTAAATAAATTATGTTATGTTTCTATGCGTTTTCCCAGATTTGACAATGAAGTAGTTGAACTTGGCTATTATATACTCAATTTTACAATGATCGGTAACATAAATGATAATTCGCTAATATGCCAGTTAAGGGGGTGAGTTTATCTTTATTTCCTTTGATATTCTGACTAAATGTTTACGTGCTTTTAATTGCAAAGCTCAAAATATATCTCGTTTCCCAGGAATCGCAAGTTGGTCTTTTTTAATTTTTTAAGGTGCATAATGAGGAAATTTTGAGCTTAAAATCATGTATTGTGTTTTTTTTTTCTTACGTTCATTGTTCGGATATTTGTTTTTAAATTTATTTATTAGATTTACACGATCACGCTGTTTTCTAGGAATCTATTAAAATTCTGAGATGTTTGACATACTCCATCGTGACACTGGGAGGATCGTCCACTATAAAACTACGTGCAAACGTAGTTGATTCATTTTATTTATTTTTTAAATGTCTTCTCATTTCTCAACACTTATACAAAATGACGACAAACTTCACGCTATATTTTTTCACCTTCCTAATTTTTTTTTTTAATATAATATCCTTATAATTTAAGATATATATTTTTTTACCACCTCGGTGGTTTATACAAAATCTTTCTATTTTTTAATATAAATCTATATGTATTTTCTTATACCTATAGTAAAATTTGTAAAACGCTGTATGAAATTATGTATTTTTTTGTTTATAAAAAGAAAAAATTATTTAAAAAAATATGGTTTTGATTGCATGGTCGCTATGTATAATAACCACGTATCTTACCGCCCTGTCACATAGATCACACACACTAGTTGATCTAATACAATTTCGGGCTTTAAAGTTAGTGCTGCATCCTTCAACAGAAGCTGCCTTATAACAGATGTTAAGTCATTAACCTTCCTTCCCCTCTACATGCCCGCACCCCCTCGTAATAAGTCGCCGTGCCTTAATAAATTACGCCATCGGAAAGAATGATTGATGAAATAATTCGTGAATGGAAATGTCTTACATTAATATTTCAGTAGTTTGGTCGGAACTTGTCGTGAACTTACTTTCTAACGAATTAGGTGGACTTATATTAATGGTTCTTTCATTTAATACTCCGTGTCTTATCAATTTTACGAGAAGTAGGTATTACTTTTAGTAGTTCAGTACTTAAGAGTAAAATAATAGGGTTACATGACGAAATTACACAGGCGTGAATTTCACATACAACTGCTAGAATTATACACTGACGGAATTACATATAGACGATATTAAACATGGAGAAAAATTCACCCACGTAAATTTACTGGATACGTTATAATTGTACGTCAATTGAATAAATTCAAAAGTATCATGTAAGTCAAGTTTTGTAAAACCGTGCTATAACAATACTGAATAATATAATCGAAGCAAAATCATAGTATGTTACCTCTGATGTTACCAAAATTGTATATAACCCATGGTTTAAGAATTAATTGTACCAATCTGAAGATAGAAGAAGTTGTCACAGGCTGAAACCGGTCACGGTCAAAAATAAAAGTGGAATAAAGTTAAAAAGTGTCGTTTATTTAATCACACATCAAAGAACTTTAACAAGCCTCTATTTTTTTTTAAATACGAAACTTATTTAGCACACAACGCTCCAAATTTAAACTTAATAAAAATTAGATATTTTTTACGTGTAGGTGTAATATAAGTAGATTTAATTCTCTCCATGTGTAATTTAACCCAAGTATTCAATCCGCATATAATTTTGGCAGTGTATTATTGTTACCTGAATTTCACACCTGTGTAATTTCGTCCTGATATTAAATAATAATAGCATCTTGAAAAAAGTATTAATTCATTTGAAATAAAAGCTCTCACTTACTGCTTGATACATCAATTTTTTAAAGTTTCTGTATTGTATAGGCCTTTTCACTATGCTTAACCAGTATAAAAGAGGGGGTAAGTTTACCCGGTGTGAGTATAGACCTTGGTCCGCCCGACTGCTAGTCTAATTGCAAGGGCTCATTTTATCACTGATCCAGAGCTCGTTTAGATCTTTATATATGTATATAAATAAATCATCAATGTAGTTGGATAAGCACTGGAATTTTATTGTTGTATCACCTTCCGCAAAACTTGCAATAGGAAAATTTTTCTTCATTTACTTGATAATTTTTTTTATTTTTTATAATTCAAGGTACTTGGTATGTATATTTTTTTATGGTTCGATTTTAGTCAGTAAGCTGTTTTTCTTCACTTAAGACAACTTTTAGATATTGTAGATCTTAGGGTGAAGTACATATGTAGGGGATAGTGGGGTAATGGCGAACACCTGACTTGAGTGAAACTTTAGAAAAGTGTAAATCAAATTTTGGTATCTATCCTTCGAGATAAAATAACATATTTTATATAAAAAAATATATAAAGTGGAATAAAAAACAACATGCTTGTCGTTCGGAATTACACGAAGCACACGGGTAACGGGGTAACGGGGAACATAAACGTTATCTGAAATAAGCACAACCAAAACAAAAACTTTGATGTCGTTTTACACTATATAAATACTGTGTACGTAAGTCATTGCCATATTTGTAAAATGTTATAGCACTACACTAAAATGATAACAGAAATAGCAGCATTTAAAAACGTTGTAAATATTATATAATTTTGAATTAAGATATGTAACTATTCTTACCGCAACGACGTGCGCAACTTCCCTCTATAAATGCAGCTCATTGATAACGAGTAAGCCGGCTTTTGCATGGCCCGGTTGATACGGGAGTGGAGGTATTAGCACTTTCTAGAACTCGATCGTTCGGAGATACCCGCAGTTTGCCATTACCCAACTCTCCATCCCCTACAACTGTCTTTATAACTTAAATAACACCAGGAATTATAATTGTACTAGTGCAGACCCGTAAAAATCACGGGATAAAAATAATGTATTTTGAAAAAGAAAAGTTTTCTCAAAAGTTTTTTTTATTGAAAAAAAACTTATACGAGTATATATTGCCAGGGTCGAGAATCGAATCTTGATCACCTGCTTGTAAGGCAACTATGCTGACCATTACATCGCCTGTAATAATGGTGGCTTAAATTTATTCATATAAATCTACTGAAAATAAGAATTACGTGTTTTAGAATTACTTAGTTCAGAATTTGTAATTAATAATGAATTTGAATTTTAGAATTAGAGTGTTACGCACTCCGTACTCACATCACAACCGAAATTATGTTGTTAATGACACATGAAAAAATCTTCTCCAACTGTTTTGAATCCTCTAATCTCCTACCGATTGACAACCTCAACTTTGCAGTCGGTGACGTTGCTGGTGTAGATTTTGTGGATACAAAAAAAAATATAGATATGTAAAAGTTCGTTGGTTCCTCTTTTGGCCGTCTGTAAAATGAAGCGTGTTAGGCAATTCAGGTATGCATCTAGACCTGATAGAAAAAAAAACATTTGAAATAGTTTCGCGAAATTGTTCAGAGTATTCAGTAAGAGCCCAGTTAGGTAAAATAAATGTATTTTTTATTTGATTATTTCCCCCCCCCCCCTTCCTACGAGTATTTTAACAGAATAAAAAAAATAACCTCGTCTATGGAAATGTTTTATTTTTATTAATCTTCATACATGTGATCAAAATTAACGTATTAAATATTAATGGCCTGATTACTTTGCGTAAAAACATGGTAATTAAAATTTGTTGGAATTTGGCCGTATTAATAAACATTACGAATTAACCTTTAAAAACACCTCTTTATAATTCACTATTGTGCGGTTATTACAATAATTTAATTTCGCAGACAAACCAAACGAATTATCATTCCATAAATAATGAAATATGTGTTCGCTATAATAACTTCCATATTCGGTAACATAAAAGCGTCAATATATTTATCTGTATGGCGCATTACTGAGTACTAAGTATCATGTGAAAATATTTTTATACAATTATATGTAATCATACATTAAACATTTTATATCCAGTAAAAGTATTATTTTAAATGTTGAATTGTCATTTGTTCCTTTGTTAAAGCATCCCGAAGATGTCACAGCGTTGATAGTTTCCTATTTAAAAAAGATAGATTTAACTCTTTTTAAATATTTAAATTTTAAAAAATATATATTTACAAAATGAATTCCACAAATTTTTTGGTTTTCTTTTCTAGAATATTTTCATGATCGTTCTTTTTAGGGAGAATGTTCTGTAAAATATTAAGGCCCAGCAATATAAAATATCCCTACACATCACTTTGTAGGTTGCTAACTCAACTAATACCAAAAATAATTTATCTGTAAATTCTATACAGGTAGTTAGGATAATGAATATGGTTTCAAAAGATAAAAATCCTCAAAATGTAATCTATAAATTTTATGAATCACGTCCCAAAATGTCTGAAAATAGTTAATTAAATATAGAAAATAGTAAAATGCCAGGACGTATTTCATACAGAATGAAAAAGATTACAGTTTGAGGATTATTGTCGTTTGAAACCTTATACATTTTCCTTATAATCCGTAAATACAGATAAATCATTCATAGTATATCATGAGTTAGCAACTTGTAAAGTGTGTATTTTTAGATGCTGACCCTTAATAATAATTGCATAATTTGTATAGAGCCGTTTTTGTGAAAAATCACCTCGAGGGTTATTCATTGATATTCTTTTCTCCGTCCAAGCATTCTATGCTCCCCTTCACAATTTCTGTTAATTGCACTTACATCAATCGGTCAATCTATTTAGATCTTTATATTCATCATTTGGTTATACATGATTTGACTAGACAGACTGCCCAAGAATCTCTTTTTTTACTGAATTCGGCATTTTTTGGTCAACTCATTATTGGTGTTATTTCTTACTAACACGATGCTCAAACAATCAAATCGAACAGATGATAATAATATAATATTTAAATTGTACTTATTTAACTGCCTGGGTTAAACTAAGATAAAAAAAAATTGTATGACAATCCAGCTACATAACTTTTTTTTACATTAACTCAACATAGCACATGTTATATTTGGGAATACTGTGTGGAGGTTTTTTTTAAGGAAAGGAAGGATATGACGTTCTGGGAAGGAAAGAAAAATATGGGGGTGATTGCACGTGAAATTACACACGATGAAGTTCAAAATTCAAGCCGTTTTCAAACACACTTCCTCGTCGAATAGCGGCATACGTGGCATTTAGATACTATAAAATTATATTGTACTGGTTGATATAGTGATTGGTTGTGTTTATTGGACCGGGCTCGTGCCTAGTGGCCCATGATAACTTGGCCTCAAGGGCCTATCCAGCCGCAGCCCGGCCGGGGGACCAGGGGAGGGGGCGCAGGAGGGGACGTGGCCCCCCAGTTCCCCTCCCCCTGGCCGCGGGCAACGGCCCCCCGAATAACTTTGCATTTGATTTGCATCGCAATTATGATGAGAACAACGCAGATGCAAAACAGAGGCAGGATAACGCTAATTTGTGTGCTCTTTTTCCTACTAGAGCTCTCACTACCTTCTACTCAATATCTCCTCGCTAGTGGCCCCCGAGGGTGAATTGAATATCCAACCATGAATATCTACATTTGTTAAAATTCGCTCAATTGTTTAGCGTTTTTCCTCGTTTAGTGAAACTTTTTCTTCTGTTTGGCAAGGTTAAAACGCTTTCTCTAGTGGAATTTTTATTTTTCTCTGTTGGAAACTGTGAATTATAGAAGTGAGGCAAGGAACTGGCAGAGGAAGGATGAAAGTATACTGAATGCTGTAAAAATGTGATTCCTGAGGCTTATGTATGTTAAAACATTGTATGACCCTTTGAAAAGATTGAGATTCGCGAAGAATGCAAGGCTGATTGGAGCGTAATGAGTAAGATTCAGAATGGGACTCTTATATGGTTTGTCATGTAGAGCAGATGAACAAATAAAGGAGCATAGGGGGAATATATGACGGAAGATGAAGGAAGAAATAAATAAATGAAGGAAGAAACCGGGGACGCCCGAGGAAGACATGGCACAATCAAATGAACTAAATACTTGTGTCGGGTTATGTCAAGAGTCAGAAAAACAGGAGAGTATATATGTGACGATATATGAATGTGAATGAAGTAAGAAAAGTATGCCAAGAGCGTTTTATTTGGCGGTTTGTGCTCTCTGCCGACCCCTGCGAGGAAATGGGGTGATGGTTAGTTAGTTAGTTAGAAAACTGCGAATTCGTCATGGAATGACTGAATTTTGTAGAAAAAGCAACAAGCTCTTTTTAAACAATTTTTTTAATGAATTCTGAGGAAACATCCATTAATTAATAAAAGGCATGAAAAAAATATCAATAAGCTATTTAACTTTAATTCTATAACATCTACAAAAAAATTACCATGAAACAAAACTATCTTCAAGAAGAAATCTGTATTAATGTAATATAATACGATACTTAATACATTTATATAAAAATAAAATAAATGTATACTCGTACGTACAAATACAGAAATCATTAAATCATCACAAATAAATAAACACACGACAACGTAATACCATACATTTAAACATCATAGATACATTATAATGCTAGCAATCGATTAGCTACGAGGGGGCAATTTATGTAATTGACTTCCACACGACATTAAAAAAGAAAAAAAGGTTGGGCGAATTTAAAAATAACCTTCTGAATTTAAATGAAAAAAAAATAGTTATGGTGTATTATATATTTTGATACCATCTCACAAGTATTCACATGGGACTAGGTAACCATTCTTATTAAATAACTTAATAACAACAACAATAATCCGGATCTAAAGAATCATATTTACCACTACGAGATGTTTTATATAAATCGTGTCATATTTTATCAAAACCTGTTGCTTATTTATTTTCTCCCGGGAAATAACCCACGCATATAGATTTTTACAAATATTTAAAAAACTTTTTTTTGTGATAATTTTTTAACTTCCAAAATATTAATTAATTTATTTGTCAATATTTAAAATAAATAAAATGACATTTTGAGGCTGTTTGTTTTTACCCACTTAAATTTTGTTTAAAATTCTAAACAAATATTTTAATCATACATTAAATGGTTATTGTACATAATGGTGGATTAAGATATACGAATTTTTTAAAAGCGTGTTTTAGATAAAATGGCCTATTGGATGTTAATTCAGGTGTAATTTTATCCGAATATTCATTATTAAGCCAGCTACAGAGTAAAATGATGAAATTTGAATAATATGTTATGTGATAATATATATTTTTTGAATTAAATAAAAATACACCTTAGAATTGAAATTAAAACACTTTTGTACTTTGTTCCACTTATTTATTTTCACCAGGACCGGTTTCATCCTACTACTGACATTTTCAAACTGGTAGTTGAAATTCTTATGCTACGGTATTTATACAAACTTAGGCAGGGGTACACAACATTGTCTCTATATAATGACTGTTTCTGTTTTGTTAATTTGAGGTATTAAACCGGTCCTGGTGAAAATAAATAAGTGGAACAAAGTACAAAAGTGTTTTAATTTCAATTCTAATACAATGGAATTCCACCACGAATTAACAGTTCAAAAAATAGAAAAATATATATAGTTGGATAAATGGGGAAAAGAGGAATACAATTTTAAGAAGGAGATAACAAACAATGAAATATACATAATTATGTAAACGACAAATAAGGTAACATAAAGTTAATTAAAAAATCATAAAAAAATAATAATAAAATAAAAAATTAATAGCCATCCACTAAATCCAAAAAGTGTTTGCTCATTGTGAAAATCATATATTTAAAAAAAATTATTTTAGAAGTAACAACTATCACTTATTTGGCACTTTTCCCATAAACGTAACATTTTATCCCGAAAATTAATAAGTAGGTACATTAACAGAAACCGTCGGTACTAAATAACAATAGATGACTAAATCCAATATGTACGTTCCAATTGTAAAGTTTCGATGACCGCTACATCCATTCTAGCCGCTCGCGACGTCCAACTTCTACAACAAATAATAATAATCTCTATGCACTGGTGCCCTTCAGTCTTGTAAATTGTTCATGATGCAAAAGCTAAAGAGAACATTACAATATAAATATGTCTTTCTTACTGTTCGTATGTTACCTAAATCGTATAGTTACAATTAATTGCAGAAATATCTACAATAGCCTCCTGGTACTAATATGACTACGCGTATGAAGAAATTTCGATTTCCGGATATTAACTATATCCATACAATAAGTTTAAAAAAATCATCAAAAATCAAAGTGTATCGATGTTGATTGTTTAGCTTGATGTTAAAATGCTACATCACTTTGAAGAAAAAATTGTTTCCTAATAATATTCGAATTCAAATCAGAAAATAATATAAAGTTTCGGGCAAAGAAAATAGATCGACCCAATTCAGATATACCCAAGAGGAACCAAAAGGGCCAACAGAAACACGTGGCAAAGAAATATAAAGTTAAGAGTGAAATCAGATTGTAGAGGCTTCACCTAGAAATAGGCACACGTTAGATGATCAGTGTTTTAATTTACACACTCGTACACATGTAACAAATATAATAAGTATTCATAAAATAAAGGAAATAGTTAACTTAGTGGCATACAAATAATTTACCAACACGAGGAAGTCTGCAAAAGGTTATTGTTCTATATAAACAGATTAACAACTTTCGTGGCAGAGCGTGCGCAAATAAGAGGTATTTAATTTAAATATGCTGTTTGAGTCGTAACTTTGCTTGAAACAGCTTTAGCCGTGTTTAGTGACAAGATTTGAATAACCAGGTACTGCCAGACTTTTCTTTTCCCATCTTCTTTGCCCCCACTGCCCTCAGCATCACAATATAAGGGAGTCCGGGGTATAATGGGCACCCGGGGCATAACGGGGTCCCGCTTTTTTTGGTAACTGTGCAACCGCCATGTTTAGTAGAATTCCCCCGCGTACCCCAGTACCCCACCATATTATTTGAGAGAATATATATATATATATATAAATATGTTTTTTTGGTATGTTGATAGTATTTCGTTGCATATGGTGGTTGATTTCTCTAGAGCTACGGCGTAATAACGTTTGAAACTGCGATGGAAAATGGGCGCATTACTATTGTGCTAGAGAAGACGATAACGACAAGGAATCTTCTTATACCATATATGTTCATTCTGTGCCTATTTTTTTAGGTACGAACATATTTTAATCCGCCTATGCCCATTGTGGCCGGCATAGGATGGGATCAATGGAGCTTTTTTAAACCGTTCTTACATTTATTCTTGTACTTTTCGGAGTTTTTTTAAGTGAGTGTAATGATTACCCAACCAATGTTCTTATTAATAAAATTATACGTTTTTTTACGAATATCATTGAAATTGTATTAACGATAATGCTTAAGGTACCCGTTAAGGTAACTCTTGTGTGGTATTTGGATAAAAATAAAAATACAAATGGAAACTGCATGTTCACTTAAATAATCGAGTAACTCACCGTGCAACAAACCGCTCCACCGGCCATAGTCAGTATACCGCTGTGGTGTCCTCGGACACGGGTTATAAAGTAATAAATGATTTACATAATAAGATCAAGCCGCTACCAGCTACCAGCTGAAGGCTGAAGTTATAATTCGGTCCCGGCTAACACGTGGTCTTGGCCGGTTTGATGCCATCTCCTCATTTGCATAACTCGACACCCTAACGGGAAACTAGTAACGGGGTGTACGCCATACACCGTACAGACTAGTGTGTAGGTACAGTGTACCGTACACAGGACATAGGGTAGGTACTGGTCCATTGGCGTCAGATTTTGATTAGTTGACTCTGAAACATTAATGTAGCATTTGTTACTGATGTTCGGATTTCAATATCCCGAAATAAATTGCATATCTTTTTATGTTTACCGTAAAACCGATATAGTTAGAAAATAATTAAAATTCTCTATTCTGTGAGGTTAAATTAAATAAACTTGAACAATTAGAAATAAATAAACAAACGAATGATCCTAAAATAACATTAATTAATAAAGTAAGGAAAATTATATATTCTCCGCTTCTTAGTATGTTCACATTATCAAAACAATATAACACATTTAAATAAATCACTTAAGATAACATTATAATTTAAATACGGGGAAACACATTATAAATGTAAAAACCTCACAGAATAGGGAATTTTAATAATTTTTTAACAAAATCGGTTTAACCGATAATAAATCATTATTTTTAAAAACCCGTCCAAATTAGGATGGGGTGGGAGTGAATAAAATCATATAAATAAGTCGTCACAATGTAGATTAACCACAGTTTTAAAATGACCTTGAACGCTGAAACAGCTGTGACAAAAATAAAGACTAGAAATGCTCGCAGAACTTAATATCAACTTTATTAAATTTGATTTACGTTAAATTTAATAATAAAGAAATTAGATTGAGTTCTACGAATTAAACACAAAACAATTAATTAAAAATATAATACAGGTGCTTTTTATGTTGTTTTATAATGTGGAGTGTAAGGTAGGTTTGAAGAAGTGATACTGTGAATGGAGTGTTATATATGTCGTGACCGACGTCACTAGGAGAACCTGTGCTGTGGTGTTCACGTGAATGTGTTACAAATGTTGATGTATATTGATAGGTTTCGTTTTAATATTTTGGTTTTTCTATATCAATTAAGAGATAGTGATTTAGGCAAATCCTTTTAAAAAAAAAACCATTATATTTTGTAAATTTAATACCTACATACTGAAACCAAAAGTTCCCTTTATGCGATCTTTCAGTTAAGTTGCGCTACATAAGCTACCTGAATAAATACTGCTCCGGCCGAGTATAAGTACGCTTTTGTCAAATTTTTTCCTTACCGAACCATGAAAAAAATGGTTTAAAAGATTGCGTCACTTTGTCCAATGTATTGAGGGTTTAAATAATATTTCAAGCTCCATAGCTCATGAAATGAAAAAAACTGTTGGAAATTGTGCAAATTTCATAGTTCCTTGAGAAAACAGATATATGCTGAAAAATAAGTTTTTTCGTTTACATCCGCCCTCAATTTTGTCTACTATATTTAATATTATGCTGTACGCCACTGCCATATCGTGTATGTAGGTGGCGTGGCGTGAATGTTGAAATATGCTCCGATGAGCTTATTGCCCTGCGCAGTATAATTCAGGTCGTATTTACGTCGTTTGTCGGTGATGCCCCGTACCGGTGCCTCCACCGCGGCGTCGCGCGTCGGGCGATACTCCCCTGGACTGTCCGGACCAAAGAGTACGGATGTAGTTCTATTGTCCGGACACTGGCCACCGCACCAACACTGGGCACCATACCTACACCGGCCACCGTATACCGCAGGCAGTCTGTTGTCATCGGATGGAATGTTTTAACTAAGGCAGGCCTGGCGTTTGACAGAGCAATTCACGCATGCTCCTCAAAGAAATTGGTTACAAATACATTTTTGGATATTTCTATGAATGCTCACTTTTGTAAACTGTTATACCACACGAAAGTGTGAGCTCGTTTGATCATTTGAAACATTTAGGAAAAAAATATCGCTTTCCAACCCATTAACAAAACATCTCTACTTACTCAAAATCGCAAATGATTCTGTCTTATTAGTTTAGCGGGGGTTATTTTTATTACTCATTCATAATAATACTAATAATAATAATAATAATAATACTTGGATGACTTGTACAGCGCCGTTTTTGTAAAAAATCTTCTCAAGGGCGCTGTACAAATACTACTTGCTAGGGTTTATCTTATTATGTACAAACAGATACAGAAACATACTTACATTGTAGGTCACTCCAGATTAAAACGTTAAATTACAAAAGTTTTTGCTTGAGAGAAATGATTTTGGACGCGAAGCACCCAATATTAGAAAACACTGCATATTGCATGATGTTGCAGTTATTTTTTTATTTGTTTTTGATATTATATTTGTTATTTGTTATTGATATTATATTTATAATTTCTTCAAAATATTGGTATTCACTTTGTGGCGTCATTATTAATAAATGATTTAAAAATTACTTTGTATTCACCACATTATTAATATACACATATACAGAAAAGAAACATTATTATTACACTTTATTATTTTGTAGTATTCTATATATTCCTGATGAAGAAAGCATCGCTTTCGAAACAAGTTGATATGTGTATATTAACAAAGTGGTGAATACAAGGTAATTTTTAATTCATTTATTGATATTATATTTATTAGAAAGTTATTGGCAAAAGAAGAGTAGGTATTTATTTGAAACATTATTTTATTTGAGATTTTCGATAACAATTATTTACGATGACAAATATTTATAGATATTGACAATTTCGCGTACTTTCGTTTCAATTTTTTCTGATAATTACTTTAGGTGGGTACTAATGGCTAGTTTCGCTGCGTTAATTAGGTATGCAACTGAACCATTCATGGATATGAATTTCCGAAGAGATGAATTTTGAGTTTTGCTCTGAATTCTGTCGAGTCTTTAATCAATCTTAATCGTATGGCAGTTTATTCCAGGCTTTGGTGCGTGACACGCTGAAAGCACGCTCACCAATCTTAGTATCTGGTGTGCACTTTGGTTCCTTCAGCCTTCCGATGGCCGATGACGTCGCTGATCTAAGAGTTGACTGTCGTGAATTGGAATTTTAAAGAGTGCATAGTTCCGATGGGTAAGCCGGAGCCATCCTGTTAATTGATTTAAATACCGTCCAGCAAAGCTTGAACTGGATTCATTCAGGACATTTCAGCAAGTGAAGATTTTTGAGATGCTCAGAAATATGGGAGTTTTTAGATACGCCCGTAATAAGTCTTGCCGCAGCTTTAAAAACGGATTGTAATTTGATGATTTGATATTTGGGGAGACTTGCATACATTCCATTGCAGTAATCTAAACTTGAAACAACGTACGAATTAACTAGCAATTTAGTTGCCTTTGTTTGCAGGTTTCTTCGCACTGCTTTAATTTGCCTTAATTGGAATAATGTCACTTCTTTGGAATAATGTCACTTCCGTAAATAGTTATTGGGGACATGTCAATGTTATGTAGGCGTCTGCTTGTGGTGGTTCAGAGAAACTCAGTCTTTGACGAATTCAGCTTCAATCTATTTACGGTCATCTAATGAGTAACTGCTTCTAGACACTCAGCTGTGCGACTTTTCAGAATGTCTATTTCTTTGGGCAAGCAGTAAAAATAATTTTGCTGGTCATCAGCATAGCAGTGGGATTGAAGACCGAATGATTGGATTATTTTAGTGACATCATTTGTGAAAAGTATAGAAAGTAGTGAGCCCAGAATGGACCCCTGCGGTACTACAGATGAAAGGGTTGCATAGTTTGATTGGTGTTGCCCCATATTCACGGCTTGTAAATGATGCTGTAAATACGTTGTCAGCCAATCCTTAATGCCTCAATTTAAACCAAAGGATTCTTCTAATCATACATAGATATAGGTATTTTTAATAGTTCTTTGTATTCACGTGCATTTATTTTCTTTTGCTGATACTAAATGAGTATTTCAAACCAGACAGTTTTAATGTGATTCCGAAAAATGAAACAAATGGAACTATAGTTTGCCCAACACTTCTACTATTACATAATTAAGGGTAAAATTTTAAATTGGGTAAATGTATTTAGAGATCTTGGAAATATTTTAGACAGCAAGCTTCTTTTACATTCTTATACCGAGCATACACATCGAAGGCTTTAAAGATGCTGGAATTTATACTTGGATTAAGTTCAGTCTTCAAAAATCCAATAACGTTTAAAACTACTTGCATATCTTATATCACTTCAACTGCGGGAATCCTCATTGTTCTACGTATAAATCAAACACAGAAAGAGTTCAGAAAAGTTTTCGAAATAGTACGCAAATAATATCGCACCCGAAATGATGAAATCTATATCTCCATGAACCTTAAAACTCTTTATCAAGTCCGAGATATTAGATACATGGTGATGCTTTGAAATACACTTCATAATACGATTCATATTTTTATTCATATTCCATACTTATTAATTTCAGATGTCCATTAAGAACTACTTGTTTTTCGGACACATTTTATATTCCAAAGAAGAACACCAATTATCTTGTAAACAGATTTGTAAGAAGAAATTGTAGTACAGTTTATAGATTTAGTATAGGCATCGGTGTATGCAACACAAACCTCTCAAAATTCATGACATACTTAAATAAATAACATTCGAATGAATACATATCATAGAAAACGAATTATTTCATCGCATTTTTTGCAACTGAGTAATTTTAATCAAATAAAATCACTTTTTCTTATTATTATTGTTGATAATTATATCCATGTCTAAACAGAAACCTATGAAACATTTCATAATTACACTTTTTGTAGAACGAAAGTCGTGGAACAATTCCGCTCAAGTCACGTGTTCTAATTATCACTATATTCTGAATATCATAAAATTTCCAGAAAAAAATACCTGTCACCTATTGCACTGGCAAAAGTGAATAGCTTACAAAATAACTGCACGCTTTCGTATTCGTCGAACAATTCCGCTAGTCACGTATTCTAATCATCACTACGTTCTGAATATCATAAAATTTTCAGAAAAAATTACCCGTCACTTAATGCACTCGCAAAAGTGTACAGCTTACAAAATAACTGCACGCTTTCGTATTCGCAACACGTAAACAACGTAACATCGAAAGTTTATATTGTCTGCGCATGCATCGCGAAGTGAACTTCGAGAATCAGCTGTCATTTTTATTTGAATGTTTTTTAAATGGCGAGTACCTACGCCATTTTTTTCAGAAAATGCGTGTATTTGTTGAAAATCTCCAAAGAAGATCCAACAAAAAAAAATTGTCAAAACTGTTCTATTTTATTTTAATATATGTGATTTTATAAAAGTCCGCATTAGAGATGAGTTCATACTTATTCAAATAAGATTTGATACTATCAACCACTCGACATCTCTCTTGTGATGTCATGAGTCTTGTGAGACGGATATATACTCGTATACAACGGATGGATGGAAGAGAGGTAGTAGTACATACTAAGCCTCCCGGTAAGTTAGTAAGTATTCCAAATTGTGGTTTCGTGCCAGAGCGATATTGAAAGGACCTTCTAACTTGAATAACATGGTCCTTAAATGGTATTCTGCCGCTGGGAAGTAAGATTATTCAATAGTTTTTTCATTGACTTTTTTTATGGTTTTGACCCCGTGACCTTCGAGTCCAAAACTAAAGCGGTGAATATTCTATCACCGAGTTCGTCAATGGATAATCTATAAATTCACCACCTAGTTTTATGAAAAAAAAACTTCAAATTATACACTTTTTGCAAAAAAACTTAATTATTCCATTATTTTTTTCATAAAAGAGAATATATTCAGAAATGTTACAATTCATTTTGGTATCGAAATCCCGAGTTACAGCAGGTGGCGAATGCCTCTTGCATCGGTTATGTCCGTTTACAGTCTGACAACCTCGTGACATTCCTTTTAGCGGATGTTTTGGGGTTAGCCCTCCCCTCTCCCTGCGACCTAGCCCCTCTCCACCCCCTACCACCCCCCGACAGGTGAGAGATCGGTGTGCGTCGTTCACACCGCAAACGGTCGGTTTTTCTTTCTGTTTCGGTACTGTGGAATGCTGTGTTTTAGTCAACGTAATAAATTATATCATTATTCCAATTTTAAAAGTTTTTAAAGACAGTTTTTGTGATTCCTTAAAAACTGTCTTTTTCTCGACAAACTCGGGAAATTATCGTAAATCCTTACGTTCAACCTTTACTTCAAAACATTAGATTCGATTGGTATTTAAAGTAAGGAGGTATTAATTATTAAAATAAAATTATTTTCATTAAAAAACATCTGTTATTTCCCTGTGTTATATCACGTTAAACCTTGTTTTATTATGTACAACTTGAGGACGATTCTTTTTTTTTCAAAACAATTGGGGTAATTTTCCACTACTATTTTAACAGTTTACCGATATACTGCAAACCCAAGTTGTTTGACCGTAAACGGGAAAAGGCATTGTCAGTTAGAATGGAACGTGCTTGCAAGGTACATAATATGTTCACATAAAAAACTGTTGATTTTTTTTGGCCGCATATATATATGAACATCACTCTTATGGTTTGGAAAATCGGAATTAAGTCACGATTTGTTTTTTTTTTTTTTACATGAATACCGCACAAGAGTCTCAACTGCTCCCAACCGTCTGGAGCCAGTGAGACTATGGCATCCCTAATTGGGAAATGTTGTGAGGCTGAAGGTATAGGGGAGGGGGAGGAGAATGGGAAGAGGAAGGTGGGGAAATGCCTGGCTATTCAGATCTGGTCACCAAACACGGCTAAAAGCGATTTCAAGCAACGTTTCAATTCTGAATGGTGGTCTTTCACCAGGGCGATACTGAGAGTATCTTCCACTCTGGAACATGCGCAAATATACTATACATTATTTTTTAATTAATTAATTGTGAAACAGGACAAATTAATTAAATAAAATTTAGTTGCGCACGCCGGGATTTAAACCCGCAACCTTCCGATTCTTAGTCGAGAGCCTTACTCCTCGACCATGGAGGCCGTGAGGCTAGTTTTATATTTAAAAATAAAACTTTTAGCTGTAATATTTTATTTTAGAATTCCTCAACAAACATGTTGATACTTTTCTCTTAATAAGTTCATTCTACTCTCATCATGTTTTCTTCACATTTTCTTTCTAGGCCGAAAGATGAACGGTACTTCATTTTTCGCTACATTATTCTTTTGATATGCCAATGTCTTCATACTTATGCAAAAACATTCCGCGATTCGCTTGTAAAAAGTCATCCATGCATCTCTAACGAACGAGGCAACACTTCAGATCTGGCGCTATTGAAAAACTGACGATTCCACAGCGAGTCAAGTATCATAAATCCATGGATCGCATTTTATATACGTTGAAATTTTAAGCGTCAGGGCTAAAAACTAAATTATATTTTTTATTTTAAATTCATACCTACATAACTCGCTATGCTATATATATATTTGGGGAATTATTCTTCATGATGATTGTCATGGACGTTTTTCATATTATATTCGTTGTGATTAAATGTTTATGTTAGCATGTTGATCCGTTTACAATTTATGTGAGCAAAAATGCAAAAGCTTTATTTTGTTTCAGTAAATATCTTAATACTAATTATAAATAGCAGTCTACAGAAAACATTTTAAAAGTGGCTCTAGATGTTATCCCTGGGGATACCTACAAATCAAAAAAAAAAAGTTCTTATTATCAGACTCTAACATTACAATTGTTGCATAATAGTCTAATATAAATCGAAGTAGGAATAAACTGAGATCGTTTTTTCAAGGCGGGGATACAAATATATACTTTATAAGATTATTATCATCAGCTGCTTTTAACTTTAAGTCTGCATTCGTGATATTTTATTTATTCTTAAATTTAATTATGACAACAAAAATATTTGCCACTCTAGGACAATCCTGTGTTGAGATGAGTGGCTTTACAATTTAATAATAATCAATAAATAGTAATAACTAAATAGTAATAAGTAATACATGAATGAAAAATAGTAAATATTAATAAGTAAATAAAAATAAAATAATAATAATAAGTAAATAATAATCAGTAAATAGTAGGAATAAGCATTTAATAATACTCATTAATTATTAGGTAAATATTAATAAGTAAATAGTAATATGTACATAATAATAAAAAAAAGGTAAATAATAATATGTAAATAAAAATATTTAAATATTGTTATTTAATATCGACATTTTCTAAGCCGTCTCTCTCCTAGTCATACATCCATTTCATAACCTGCGCGATATTCATCGTCATACATCGATACATTTACGATCATGCGTTGGTACTCCAGGTACAATATGACTATCTGACTTAAAATGACATAATAAATATGATGTAATTATTTTTATTTACTTATAATTATTTGCTTATTACTATTTACTGAATATTATTTACTTATTATTATTAAGTTACTACTTCTCGTTAAGGAAAATATGGTCAACTTATTATTGTGGCTAATTGGAGCCACCACAGATACTTTGTGACACTTATTTGGGTTACAATGAACTTGTTAGTGTTGGTATTTATAAATGTACTCCCAACTTATTGTAGATTTTGTAGTTGATTATAGTGTCAATAACTTTGTTGTTATTTTTGTTTTATATTTTTTATAATATAGCATTTCAGTAAATTATAAAGCCGCACATCTCAACACAGCCTGTCTTAGTGTAATGAGTGGCTAATGATTGTGATTTATACATTTATAAATAAATAAATAATACGTAAAACGCACAAATTATAAGTAGTCTTGATGATAAAAAAAATATTTCACTTCGCGATGTCCTGTTTGTAGCATACAGGGTAAGAATCATGAAATCATCCATCGCATGCACCACTCCACCTACTGCAACCGCCCCTTCCTCCCCCAGTACTCCCCATAGCACTCCTTCCGTCCGATATCCCCCACCACCCCAGTGCCTCATCCTAAATGTTATCTTTTGAGATGGCCTCTCAGAGTATGGACTCTCTTTTCAAACGTCGAGTGACTTTGAAATTAATGACATTATAAACCCCACAGGACTGAAATCTTATTTTCAGCATCAAATTCAAATTGAAGATGTTTTATTTTCTTTCATTCGGTTTACACAAATCGGATAAGATGAAAAATTCAAGTTGTGTAAAAAACTACTCAAAAATAACCCATTTTAACATATATTTCGAGCGAAGTTTTTCGTATTCATGCTGTGCTACAGATTCCTTGACACTTTGAGAGGAACGGCTGTGCGTCTTATTTCATACAAACCTTCATTTTTTTATTTGAGGTCAAAATACCCTATCAAACTGAATGATCTTTTTTAAAACTTAAAGGTTTAGTAAACATCCAGTATCTGTAAGGTTAGGTTAGGTTAAGTTAGTATTAATATTTTTTTTTAATTTATGAAATGTAAGCCATTGAAGAAAGCAATTCTTGATGGTTTTTGTATTTATGTTTTTTTAGATTGTCATATTTGCTATATATATAAATTTGATTAAATAAAATATAAACAAAACAAAAAATCTTTAAAAAAACGTTTTTTCGGGTCGATATTTTGAAATATGTACGGAAAATTTATGTTCTAATATAAATTGGTCGTTTTTAATTTTGATTTAAGTTTATCACAATGCTTTTTTAACAATAAATGAATAAATTATTACATTTTCAAAGTAGACAGGGCAAAACTTTTTTAAAAAATTATTGTGCTAATAAGCCCCCAAATAATTGCTAAAGTTGCCTCTGAAATCCCGAAAATTCGATATGTTTAATGATTGTATGTTCAGAAAGAAAAAATATGTCTAATCTGTACTAGATATTTGCTATACCTTTTTATGAAAAAAAAATGATCATTCGGTTTAGGTTAGTATTTTGGAATGAAATCCAAAATTAAGTTTTGCATGCCGTTCCCCTTAAAATTAAAGTCTAAAATCATTTAACATTCAATTTTAAAATTTTAAAAATATATATTTATTGTCTCCCTTGGAGGCTGTATGTGATCACTACAAAAATATGAATTGAAATAGGTTCAACCCTAAAATGGAAGCGAGGAGTAATAACTATTTAATCCAACTTCAAGTGTCGACCAATTGGGCCAGTTTTTATTGAGTTCTTCGCATAGCAATGTCTTCATAGTAGCAGACTGCGCCTTTTTTCGTAGATAAGTTAAATATTTGACGTCTCATTGTGTGGTGGGGAACTTTTAAGTGAAATTTACTGATCGCTTATTATGCAATTTTTTTATCAATTTAAGCAATAAATATGTTTGTTATGAGTGATCTCAATATTTATTATCCTAAACAACAAAGAGGTGTCAAAGATTGAAGAAAAACGCCTAATTTAAAATGGGAGCAAAATATACTTCTCGCTTACACTTATTGATGGACTAAAGAAGAACGCTTCCATTCTAGGGTTAAAACGTATGGGATTTCTTTCAATTTGCAACTATATTGACTTATTTTGATTATGCATTGGTTAGTTTACTTATGGATTGTTCTAAAAATGTTAAAGGTTTGATAATCCGAAACTGTTTGGAAATAAACAAACTGGTCAATATTCTAACTTTTTCTTTACAAATATTCAACAATTATGCAAATAACAGTTCCATACCCAAAAACATGTCAAATCTAGAGACAAAGCTACTCTCAGTACCGATCTGGTGAAATACCACCTTTAGTTATGTCTAGAGACCAGATCTGTTTGGGCTTGATATGGTTCTAATAACTCCCACCCCTAAAAGTGTCCTTGAAGAGTTTAAGAGTTTGTTGCTTATATAAAATGACCATGTGTATTATTATAACCCTATATATTGTATAAATAGACTAGAGCATATTTTTAATATTTATCTCAATTTTAATGAGTTAATGGTTCCTAAGCAAACAAATAAATATGTACAAAGAACCTTAAATTACATGAGTTCTAGTTGTTTACATATTTTACCTCCTTAAATAAAACAAATTGTATAAAATAAAACAGTAAGTAGAAATATTTTTTTATCAGATTTTTATGAAACATTTATTTTTAAAGATTTAAGTTTATTTTCTATTTTTTTTTTTTAATTTATATATATATACTCGTATGTAAGTACCTTAACTCTAAACTTACTATAAAAAATTGAATGATCAAACAATTTAAAAGTAGTTTATCGGGACTTTTTGGTCTTCTTTTTCAAGAAATTCTTAAATTTATTAAAAATATAAATAAAATCTTTTAAAAGAATGTCTGCCAGAATTTACATGTTTAAATACCAAAAATTATAATTTGTATGAACGCACTTTTATTTTTGAACACCCCACAATAGTCTCAACTACCTGGTCTATGACATCTCTCCAGTGGAGTGTGTTGTATGATTGATCGGAATGGGGCTGGGAAGGAAATGAAGAAGAGGAAGGTTGGGAAGTATCTGTCTATTCATATCTGATTACTATCCGCAGTCACTACCATTTCAAACAACGTTTCGATTCAGAATAGTGATATTTCTCCAGGACGATACTGGGAGAATCTACTATTCTGGATATTAGACCTTTATTGTCATAATACATTCCCATAATGTCAAAACATAATCATGTTAACCCTTCGCACGTATCTGAAAAGATTCAAAAGTTTGCAAACTTAAAATCATTCAGAAAAATAACATACAAAGCCTTCATCATTATTTGATTTTAATTAACGTGAAAATTAAAATCACCTCCGAAGCATTTGCAAAAAATCAATTCAGCCAGCATTTCAAGTCTATTGATGTGAACTAACGAGACCTTCCCTCGAGCACGGCACAGAGAGCCGCAACCTCATCTCGTCTCTACCGCCAATCAACCAAAATGGAATGAAAAAAGGCGTAACCAGAGCAGCTTGAGGACAGAACCAACATCCCATTCAAACTGATCTCATTCACTCGGTCTCGTCTCGCGGGGAACACGAACTCGAGTACCTCATTATGGGAGTAATGTCTGCGGTGAAATGAAATAAAGCAATGTAAGTGTAAATACTGGATCGGAATATCTTGCCATGACACTCTGCTGGGGACTCGAGGAGTTAGAACCTTTTCGAATTAATTGACAATTTATTTCTGCTTTAAAATAATAATAATGTAATAAACAAGGGCGTTCCGTCCATAAAACCACATAAGCACTAACTACCCTACCTTACTCGCATAAAAATATAAATATCCAAAAAAAATAATTTAATATTGCAAAAAATCAATCTCCACTTTAAAGCGCAGCGCCGCGAAAACCAAACTACTATAAGGTTATCAAAGGCAGAAACTAAGTGTGCAAAATGAAGTACAAGTCTTATTCAAATAGTGTCTTCTGTTCAAGATGAAAACGTTAATATCCGGGTACAGGAACACTTAAGATGGCTCAGAAATAATGAGTTCTCGGAATTTACCAACAACCTCCAAGAAACAGAAAACACATTTTAAAAACATACAAGCACTAGCATACTGCATAAAAATGGAATAGGCATTACACTAGATAACTTAGAAGCATTAGAAATAAGAAAAGCCAAAAAAACTAATAGTAGACCCATTAATAATCAAATAAATTTCCGATTCTTAAAACAATCATAAAAAAAATATTCATTTCTAGTGGCAAAAACAAGTCTAGGGTTCGGGATTGGAATGTTCATATATTCGGCCCTATGGCACCAATTAAACAACTTTACGGTTTTGTACTAAGTATGATGGTCTGAACGAGATTCCTTGAAAAAATCCACCAAAAGTGATATTCTCAGAAAAATGTTTAATTCTAATCGTCAAATGCAAGGTTTGGGATCGGGATTGGAATTCTTATATCTTTGGTCATGTTCACCAATAAGTGTTGACAAAAAGTGAAAAATCGTAGAAAAATGTTTAATTCTAATGGACAAATGCAAGTCGGGATTGGATTGCTCATATCTTTGGTCATATGGCAAAATACTCACCTAAACCTAATGATCTTTTTTTCATCAAAAAGTATAGTAAATATCTAGTACGGATTAGAAGTAATTTATTTATTTTTGAAGGAATTGATATTTCGCGATTTTAGAGGCACTTTTAACAATTATTTGAGGGCTAACGGTGATCAAAAAAAAAACTTTAAACTTTTTCGTGCAATTGATAAACGATTTTTTTTATATACTATATTGTAATATGAATAAATGAAGCGATTATTTGGATATCTGATGAAGCCGGCAATCCCAACCTACTTCGGCTAAAGCTAGCAGCTTGGCCATTCTTAGCGAAAACTTCTGCGGTAAGTATTTTTAATACCAATGATTTCACTGTTTTTTCTACTGCCAACTGTGATTAAAAACTCTCTACCCGCCACTGGAAATTGAAAATAAGTATGTTTAAAACAAATTCTAAAAGCAACAAAGCAACCGGTCAGTGGCTGAGTTGGCATCGCGTTTAGTCTCACCGAGTCGTCGTGAGTTCAATTCCTCGGCTGGCTAAGTCCTCCATTAACAAGCAACATCTTCCGCTTACTGTGATAGTAGTAGGAGATTTTTAAATATTGTCAGGTTATTCGTAACAAAGGAATATTTGTCTAAAAAAAAAAACTTGCGGTAGTTTGTTCGCCCATAGAAATTAAATAATTGAATAATGTAAATTTAAATTTCTTTTCAGAGCCGATTTCTTCGTAGTTCTGATGTGAATCGAGACGTTAGAAAAAAATATTTTAGCAATATTTAGTAACCAAATCTGAATAGCCAGATACTTCCTTGGCAGCTACTACATTATCTTGTTCCCTTCAACTTGACAACATTCCCCAATTCGTGTTATGCTGCTGTAGTCCCTTGACGAATATTTTCTTTTTTTAAGTTCATGAAAATAGTTATTTTATTGGCGAAATGGCTTATAAAGTCACAAAATCACACAAAAAGTCATTTATACTGAGTATCGTTGGCGTAGATAAAGTCTGAAAAACTGTATCTACCTTAAGAAAAACAAATCGTAAAATAAAAATTTAGAACAAAAAAAATCGATGAATTTCTGATCAAAATACATTTTCCACGAACTTGGTAAGGTACGGTGATAAAAAAGGGATGATAATTACAAATATTCAATTCACGATTCATACCCGAACGTGAAAAACTACAAACAGCCTTCATTCGATAATAGGGAAATGAGATCCACTGTTTGGTACGTCAGTATCTATCGAGAATTAAGAGTCATTAGTTTTGTCTTTTTAATTATCTGTTTGTGAATTAACAAATTGATCGCCTTTCAAAACAATTTTCTCGTAATATATTGAAACGGTTTTTTTCCACTTTTTTTTTGACCTGACCAACTTCCAACAACAGCCATCTTCAGAATAGTACAATTTTGTTTAAACTGAACTAGTCTGAAGATGGCCGTGATAGGCTGGAATAATCGATCAGGTCAAAAATAGTAGGTAGTAGGAGATTTTTAAATATTGTCAGGTTATTCGTAACAAAGGAATATTTGTCTAAAAAAAAAAACTTGCGGTAGTTTGTTCGCCCATAGAAATTAAATAATTGAATAATGTAAATTTAAATTTCTTTTCAGAGCCGATTTCTTCGTAGTTCTGATGTGAATCGAGACGTTAGAAAAAAATATTTTAGCAATATTTAGTAACCAAATCTGAATAGCCAGATACTTCCTTGGCAGCTACTACATTATCTTGTTCCCTTCAACTTGACAACATTCCCCAATTCGTGTTATGCTGCTGTAGTCCCTTGACGAATATTTTCTTTTTTTAAGTTCATGAAAATAGTTATTTTATTGGCGAAATGGCTTATAAAGTCACAAAATCACACAAAAAGTCATTTATACTGAGTATCGTTGGCGTAGATAAAGTCTGAAAAACTGTATCTACCTTAAGAAAAACAAATCGTAAAATAAAAATTTAGAACAAAAAAAATCGATGAATTTCTGATCAAAATACATTTTCCACGAACTTGGTAAGGTACGGTGATAAAAAAGGGATGATAATTACAAATATTCAATTCACGATTCATACCCGAACGTGAAAAACTACAAACAGCCTTCATTCGATAATAGGGAAATGAGATCCACTGTTTGGTACGTCAGTATCTATCGAGAATTAAGAGTCATTAGTTTTGTCTTTTTAATTATCTGTTTGTGAATTAACAAATTGATCGCCTTTCAAAACAATTTTCTCGTAATATATTGAAACGGTTTTTTTCCACTTTTTTTTTGACCTGACCAACTTCCAACAACAGCCATCTTCAGAATAGTACAATTTTGTTTAAACTGAACTAGTCTGAAGATGGCCGTGATAGGCTGGAATAATCGATCAGGTCAAAAATAAAAATTAAAAGTGGAAAAAAGTTGAAAAGTCGTTTTATTAAATCAATATACTGGAAACTAGCAGTCCACAATGAAGTACCGATACCAAACTTGACGTATGGCAGTGATGCAAGGAACTGACAGAGAAAGGATGCTGTAGAATGGAGATGGAGATCCCTGGGGCGCAAGTATTATAAGACTATGCGTGACCGTGTGAAAAATGTTAAGATTCGCGATAAATTCAAGACTGCGCGCATAATTAGTATTATTAAGAAAGGGATGCTTAGATGGTTTGGGAATGTAGAGCGGACGAACGAAGAAAGGAGTGTTTGGAGAATTTATGACCTTAATTTGAATAGAAGAAAAAGCCGGGAATTTCTGAGGGAAACATAGCATGATCTAAATTGAATTTTTAAATTTAATATTATCAATCTGTTGCTCCTGTAAAAATATTATCTTTTGTAGAATGATCTATAATTTTAGTTTTTTTAATAAAAATAAATAATGGAGGTGTTATGTATCTTTATTTGGAGTAGTAGATACTCTTCGTATCGCCCTGATGAAAGGCCATAATTAAAAATCGAAACGTTACTTGAAGTAGCTTCAGCCTTCACGACCTCCCACTTTCCCGTTTCCATCTCCTCCTTGCTCCCATCAGCCTCACAACATACCCCAATTAGGGATGCCATAGTCCCGTTGGAACGAGACAGTTGTGACTCTTGCATATTATTAACGTAAAATGAGAATAAATATTCTTAATAATGGTATAAAAAACATGTTGTCGTGTACCAGATGAGATACTACTGTAGTGGTTCAACAAAAGAAGATTATAAAAAGAAAGAATTTTTCAGCACAGAACACATGTCGACAATAAATCGTGGCACAAGTCATTCGTTATTTACGCCGAATCGTCAATAATGGCGATAACGAGGCCGGGTGGGGACCAGACACTGCGTTGCGTTATGTAGCTGCTGGTACCGCGGGGCGGCGTGTTATCCAACGTACCCTGCGTAAGATTTATATAAACAAAGCAAAGTTTTTCTTATCGCGGTTAGCAGCTGTGTCGGCCGCGCGCCCGGCGACCTCCTTCCGCCTGCTGTGCTCCGGGGACATGATCTATCAGCTCCATCTTACATGGCGTCGCCGTGTGGGTAGGCCGTAAAGCTCACCCCCACCCACCCCTATCCCTCACCACCACCCTTCCATCGCCCCTTCTCACCAGCTCTCGACTAACTTGTTGATTGTCGGCGGAAAAACGAAGGGTTGTTTTTTTTGTTTTTTTTTTTTGTTATAATATTCTGACGAATTTAAATGGATTGGGGCTCTGTGTACCTACCAATAATTGAAAACCACCAACTAGAACCTAATTTATGTTAATATATTAAATATAATATTATTAATAAATTAATTAAAAATTACTTTATACATTATTATTATTTACCACTAGATATGATACTATCTTGCCAGGTTAGGCAGATAAGATGACAGGATGCCACAAAACTCTGCCTTGGGCAACACTCTCCTAGATTTTAAAAAATTTATTTCCGCTCAAATTAGGTTTTATACATTTATCTTTTTTTTCATTACGGTACGCACATGTTATTTAGTAATGCAGGAATGTTAATATAAATTCAAATAAAAAATTAACAATGACAGGAAAATTAAAAAAATATATATATTTATATACATACATGTATAATATAAATAATGGCATGGAAAAGGTAGAATAGAACAAGTTAGTGTTTAATGGAGATTTTTCAATGTTAAATTTAAAGATCAACATTAAATTCAAAAAATTATTTTTAACAATACTTCGTAGCCAGTAAGTTAGGATAAAATAATTATCTAACTATCATAATGACAAATTAATCAGATCGACACAGGGGTAAGTAATTTATTCAATTGGACTAGTTCTACTTGCCGAAATAAATTTAAATAAGATATTAAATTTTGTTATTGAATGTTTAATATGTCGACAATATCTTTATATTTATTATCTAAATTCTGTATACGGTCATCGTGTCATATCCTGTATATCCAAAACATCTAATTCACTTGACCGTGCCACGCATTCCTGGGTGTCCCCGACTTCTTTTTCCATGCATTGTGCGTTATATATTCTTCTGACATTTTTCTCCAATTCTTGACTGTACACGTCCAAATAATCTATGCTACACCGTTAAAATAAACGATAACATTATCCCAAAATATTAAAATTGATAAAACATGTGGATTTACAGCGGTTTTAAGGCAAATCAAATTAAATTAACTAATTGGGAATTCACTAAGCGTAATTTTGTTTTTCTGACAAAAGAGTAAAAAGAACACTTCCGTCCCAATAAACTGACAAAACTCAAAATTTCATTGCATGTCCTACACATTTAAAATGAATTTTAATAAGCCATTCGGTAGAGTTTCGAGCTATAAACATTTGGGGGAAGCTTTTGTTCCTTGGTGTTGGTTGTAAAAGCCACTTCGTGCCTCGGAATAATTTGCCTGAAATACTCGAGCCACTTGCAGTACCTACTCGGGGTATTGTGGCGTGTCGGGTCTGCAATATGGCTGTTGGGTGCTAGGCCATTCACAGCTAACTTCTTCTGGAGTAACCACTAGTTATTTTGATGAATATCTGCTCGTAGAACAATTTGTAGTAGTAATAGTAACATGTTGTTACTTGAAAGAATGTATTATTCGGTGTGTTTTTCTACATTCGTCTCAGAAACATTTAAAAAGCAAATTAATTCCCTGAAATTAGATAATGATATATTGTACCCCTAATAATGTACTATCTAGCGTATAAATTACCATTTGGTTAATTATTATTATTAATCTAAAAGTGTTTTGTTGATTTACTTTTGTATTTATTTAATAAGTTTTTAATTTTAATTTTATATCACCTACTCTAACTATGTATTCATTTTACATTATGTTTGTAAATACTCCTCCCATAACCACGAGCTACTGCAGCTCAACTTATGCAGAGTAGAATAATAACAAGTAAAAAAAATCATGTATATCATGTATTATGTTATAATTTTGCATTTTTTTGTAATAAATAAATAAAATAAATAAATAAAAGAAATATGTTGATAAATCATAGAATGAATGCAAAATAATATTCTTGTGAGTTATTAAGGCCATCCACCGGCAACAATTCCAATGAAATCACGCGCTCCTTATGCAGGTGGCGACAAGGTTGAAAATCCCGCTTAACATCGGCCGCATGTTTCGATTTGCGCAAAAAAACCATCACCAAAATGCCTATTTTATTCTATTCGGTAAGGCGCAGACATAATTATTAAAATGTTTTACGGTCATATCCTAAAAAACTTAATTTACCACAATGAACAATACGACAATATCGGAAAAGGGGTTCGTAAGTAGGAGAGTTTGCGCTTTAAATATTTTTTTAATGTCTGATACTTTATTTTTTTCTAGCCTTAAAAAAAGTCACATAAAAAATCCCCCCCTAAACGAAAGGCCAAGGTGTGTTCTACTTGCAATATTTAATTAAATCATCTACGATATTTCTTGGCCAACAAATTCACAAACCGAAAACACATGATTTTGCATTACTTTCCATTGTATCGCCTTAAAGTGAAACGCTTAGGTAATTCAGAATCATACCTTAATCAGTCTTTTATTATAATAATTACTCTATTGTTAACAATTTTAAAACTTATCCTACAGTCCCATATTAAATATGTCTACTTTCACCACTCCCTCAATCTCTATCTCTTTTCCACACTCTATACTCATCCCTCCTCATTGTCCCACTCCCACTTCAACCTTATATATGTTCACCGATAATTTTGTAATATTATTCATTTTAATTTGGTATATACTCGTATTTTGCCCCGGTGAATGAGCGAATTCTCCGAAACCGGTAGGCGTATATAAAAAAGTGGTAAACATAACAGAAGCATAACTATTAAAAAAATATATGTTATCTGTGTTAAATAGTAAACATAATATGATGGTAAACCCTGGCAGTATGGCAGTTCCGAAAGTAATACAGCTTTTTCTATATTTGCTGAAATAATAGGTCAATACAATATTTTTCAGCTGACAAAGTCATCACCATCAAGTCAAAGAGCTAAAAACATTTTTTGTTAAAAAAAAGCTTGGGAGCCATATTCCTAATTTGTTCAATAATAAAAATAATTTTATTAAAAGGGATGCCTGGTAAAAAAAACTATTTTTTCACTATTGAAGGTTAACTGACGGATAATATTTATTTATTTATTGTAGAAACAAAAGGTACATGTATAATATGAGTAGTGTACAATTAACAAAGTTTTAGAAAATTATTTCCACTATCGATACCAATGACATGTGTCTTAACATGCTATGTACTGAAAAGTTGTGATTGCGCATTGATACTACGAGTAATATTTTTCTTAGACGGTAGGGAGTCAAAAAATATGTCCCGATTTAGGTTGGGACAAAGATTATTAAATGTTTGGAGAACACGGGAAATTGTTGAATTTGCTGCAGCGTTTGTTTTGTTGTTTAAAGTATAAAATAGTTTGGTGTGGCGGGTACGTTTCGATGGTATGTTAAGGTTCATTATTTCAGATTTTATATAGTATCGGCTACCGTTTGCCGTAATATTATTTAACAGAACATTTATGTTAACTATTTTGTTATGTCATCTCCATCTGATGGTTGGCGACAAGTATTTTAAATGCAAGATTTCTATCGCACAACTCATCCATCCCGGTCGAGTTGGTCCTGTTCATCAAGTTCATTGACCAAAGAATTATTCGGTTTTGATTCGACGGTTTCCTTATTTGAATCCCCTTGTGTTGAGTGTGGCGTGTTATTAATTTCTGAGAATGTATGCAAGATATGCACAAAGGTATCCAAATTTCTAACGATTATGTCTGAAATATTTGGCCACGTCTTACGGAATCTATGTAAACATCGCTTCGTGGAGATATGCCTATATAATTAATATGTCTACACTCGGGTAATTGAATTATAAACGATTTCTTTATAAGACGTTTATTTTCAGACTTCAGACAAGTTCAAGTTATAGGATAGACAGCCCAGCCGACCAGCCCGCCACAATGCTACCAACGTAAACATCGTATTTTCGTTCTCACAACTACCAACATGACAGACACATAACATCAATATAGATATTGGAACAATGGAAAAAATGTATATTTCAAAAATAATTTCCAACATTTTTTCATAAAAAAAAACCTACTTTTTTATTTTACAGGTAAATTCAAATATATTTTTTTAAATATTTCATGTATTGTGTACTGTAAAGTAAGAATGATGTTTAGCGTAAATATTTTATATGTATAATGTTTCGTGAACACCTCACTAAGAGAACCTGTGATCAGGAGTTCAATTGTTTTTTTTAAATTTTTTTTATTAGTATTGTATATATATTGCGGTGAATTGCTTATGTAAAAGAAAATGTAATATTTTTTAAATAATAAATAATAATCATATTTAATGTAAATCGTGTTGTATTATGCTTGTTTTATTGTAATGCAGTTTTGGAAAAAATCTATACCTTTTGTTTTCATCCAGACCGAAACGTTATGTTTGATTACATGTGTTTGTGTATTATCGATTTAAGTGTGATTTACTTTCTGAAAATAAGTTGTCAGGGTTGTCGCCACACGAAAAAAAAAACGAAATCTAACGTAAAAATGAAGGTAAAATATATATACTACCGACAAGATCTCCTTTCTTCTCAGATAAAATGTAGCCCTCCAATTTCTAATAATACGTTAGTTAAAAAACAAATCAGAAATCGTTTCATAAAATTTATTGCACGATTTCAAATACGAAATCGTCTCCAAAAATATAAATTTTATCTTTCGCGGTGAAAAAAGCTCGCAGGAGACGAGAAAAAATATCAAAGTCGAAACATTGTTTGCCCTTCCAATAAGCAAGTAAACCATAATTCCGTACTGTTTCAAGCAAAAAATCGGGGATCTTTTGTGTCTGTGGAAATACAAGTATGAATACTTAAAGAAGGTATAACATTTGGATTCAATGGGGGGTAGTCTCTACCCCTCCTTAGTCAACAGGGATGGACTTGGCCTTTGCCTATGACTAAATCCTGGAGAGTCGATGTTCAGAATTCTTTAAGTCCTGTGATTAATTTGATAGTAGTTTTCATAACATCGACCGTCTAATATTTTTTTAATATTTTTCTGAAGAGATATTGATGTAGATCCGGTGAAAAATCAATGAAACGCCATTTGCCCTATTTTCTGAAGAGATCTGAATCACGAGATACTTTTCTCTACCCAATCTCCATCCCTTCCCCCCATTTCAACCTCACAATATACCCCAATCGTAAAAAAATGTGTTCAGATATGAAAATACAATAGGGAAGAAGGAAGTTTAATAATGTCTTCAATGGATGTTTAGTTATTTTTAATGAATGTAAAATTATTAAATTATTTGAATAAACCTGTCTCGCCGGATTTATGTAAATTATTTAATATTGTTTTAAAACAAAACTTTTTTTTAGTTTGATAATATCATTTTTAAACTAAAGGATGGTTTAGCAATGGATTCTAGTAAGGGTTTTAGTAGGTGATATATTTTTAACAATTTAGGGAAAAAGATTTTTAAGAGTACTGCTTTATTTTAAAAATATGTTTGTTTTTGGAAAAGACATGTAGATAACGTTTTTTTTTTTGTACATGGACTGGTACTGAAAGACAACCTTAAAAAATCGCTAATTTCCTAAAAAAACTCCATTAAACGATTAAATTTACCACAAACACGGAATTTTTTTTAGCATAAACATCTTAGACTTAAATATTTCTTTTGTTATTAATAAATTTCAATTTAACATATATCGTAAAGATACTCATATAGACATAGTTAAACACAATACTTCTAATCATCCCTTTGTATAAAATTATCAGCTTTTCTTTCCATGCTTAGTAGATTAGTTAATACTAATCCCTCCTTCAAAAAATAATTTTAGCAAACAATTATATGTAATTAAATGGATTGCAATATAGAACAGTTGTAATACTAAATCAATAAATAATATATTAAAGAAAAAGTTTCAAAAAAAGTTTATGAAATTTCATGTTTATCCACAAATAATTGACGTTGGTAATCAATGAAGAAAAATATTATTTTTTAATAATAATACTTCAAATTTATTAAAAAAAAAATATCCCAATACCATCCAACTTCCTTTTTAAGCCAATAATATATTATAAAATTATATTTTGAATTACAAGGATGAAGATAATATTTTAAATAAATCAGGGGTCTATAAATTAATTTGTAACAATTGTGACATTTTTATATAGGAAAGACTTCAATAAAATTTAATACTAGATATGAAGAACACCTAAGGTGTTTGAGTAATGTTCATTATTCTGAATTTGCCGATCATATTTTCGAAATAAATCATTCTTTTGATATAAATAAAGGTTTAAAAATTGTATGTACGAATATAAAAAAGTGTTAATAATAGTCAATAAAATATTATTGAAAATCAATTTTTTTTAATAGTTTTCTCTTAAGTTTATTTTCACAATAATAACTATATTTAGAATATTATTAATGTAAATTTTAATAGTAATAAATACGATTATTTTAATTTTCGTTCCACGTCATATGCAATGCTCGGTGAACGGAAGATATACTAATACTATATTTCGCAGGGAACACTGGTACACATACGACACTTTAATCTGTCAGCAGAAGTTCTTTGTAGGAGAATATAGGTCAATAAAGGCCAAATAACTTTTACAGAATGATGCTTGATTTAAAGTAACTTCGCTATTTACATGATTTTTCTTTAGAAAACAATTGACGTATGTTCAAAGTGATTGACATCTTTGAGATTAATAGAAACACGTCAGTTAAGACTTTTTTGATGATTTAGTTGACGTCATTGTGTTATGTCCCAGAAATAGTGACGTCAACAGCTGCCATTTACGTCTTTAAATGTATCATCTGAATCGCATCTTGATGTGGTGACGCACTTTTTGCATGTGATTACGTAGGCGCATCTGTGCCGTTATATGTAGGTAGTCTGATTTGGACGTCCGAAATACTCGGTTTAGTTTTCATTGGCTTCAATTTCAATTTATAAATAAGTTGTATGTACCTTTTATGCAGTTGCGTGGAGTCCGTAAAGGCTAAAATGCTGTAGCTACCCTAAGAAAAATGATCGATTAAATAAAATAAAAAAATTTGAATTTATCAAATTTGTTTATATAAAATCATCGTATACGTGTGTATTTTCTACAAGGCTGAATTATGCCCACGACCACATTGTGGGACTTGCTTTTAATATTTGGCACCATGACGCATCTTACGACTGTTTTTTTCGAGCGTTCACACATTCGTGTGTAGAGGCAACAATAATTACTACATTTATACGTATGTAGCTAGCAGTCAACAATGGAGTGCTGATACCAACCTTGATGTATGGCAGTGAGGCATGGAATTGGCAGAGGAATAACGAAAGTAAAATGAATGCCGTAGAAATGTGTAGTAAAACCATGTATGGTGTGAAAAATATTGAGATTCGTAAAGAATGCAAGGCTGATGTAAGCGTAATGAGTAAAATTAAGAAAGGGACGCTATGGTTCGGGCATGTAGCGCGAATGAACGAAGAAAGGAGTGTAAGAAGAATGTATGACGCGAATTTGAATGGAAGAAGCCGGGGACGCCCGAGGAAGACATGGCACGATCGAGTGAATCAAATACTTGAGTCGGGCCATGTCAGAAGTCGGAATAACAGAAGAGAATGTATGAGGCGTTGTATGAATGTGAATGAAGCAAGAAGTTTATGCCAAGATCAAGTTGTTTGGCGGTCCGTCCTCTCTGCCTACCCTTGCGGAGAAACGGCGCGATGTTTAGTGAGTTAGTTAGTTATACGTGTGTTGGCACTATGTAGTACGTTAACGGCGCCTGACAGCCTGGCATCTGGATGTTTTGTACCTACACCTGTTCGCTGGAAACTGGGAGCCGTAGGAACTGGAAGTCGTATGAACTGGGGTATGAGCTCATGAACTAAGAGTCGGTTCTCAATATGCGCCGGCTCTTAAATAAACCGTTGTTCAATTGGATAGTACGAAAAGATTGAGGAGGTACCTTGAATCCTGCTCTTAACAAAATGAGTCATGACCCGTCGCTTTGCAGAACTTCACCCGTAACCATCCCGTAGTTCTCGTAGCCAAGAAGTTTTTTTAGCTTTCTCTGTTAATTTGTATCTATCCCCCCCCCTAGATTATCGTATCTTTAATAAAATGCATGTAATTATAACAAAACTAGAACATAAATGTCAATAAAAATTAATTCTTATTGAATCGTCCGAAAATGTTTTTTTTTGCCCTTTGGAAACCAGCTAGATGGTGTCAATTTCCCAAAGTAATTGTAGCATAAATGCATAAAATGATTTACCAGTTTTTAAAATTTATTATAAATGGTAGTCCACCTCTGAATAAGGGTGAGGTGGTGAGGGAGGCCAACAGACTTGCATATCTAGATTGTATAAGTATGTAGGTCTCCGTATGGGAAGGCTTTCTTGCCATTATGATTTCTGATTTTCCGGTTCCCTTCATATGTGAGTGCTTCACCAAACCTCCACCTGCCTTGCAGGAAGGTAGCCAGTAGGCAATAGGCAATAGGCAGGTAAGGCTACCACCATACTTTGAACGAGTTTAGGCAGTCGGTAGAATTTGTAGAAGTTAGTGTTGTTCTATTTTTTTTTAGCTTCAATTTAAATACTTAGGATTTGTATGTGCCCTAAATTGACTTTAAAATAACTGGGTTGAAATTATGTATGAAAAAATTTCACATTCAAGAATCTTTATAATTTTGAAACTGTCAATTCATGGTGGAATTCCATTTAAAATGATTTAAAAAGAAACCTACTTGTACTTACTTTTACTTGTTTATGTTTTTTTTATATATTTGTAAAATATATGATGTAGATACATTAGATCACCGCGATTTGCGGTTCAGGCGGCTGCCTGTTTCATGGTGACCAATGGAGTATAGTTACTTTGTATTAAGTCTACTGTCAACATATGGATTTAGTATGTAAACATGCTGAAAATTGGAAAAATTATAAAAGAAAGTGTTCCAGACACTTCAGGGTCCGGTCCATAGACTATAAAAATAGGGTGCTGGTCAAGTCGTTATCGTATCCGTGATGTCTAGGGCGTCGGGCTCGCTCTGGATTTCCAAATATTGTTCCTTGCAAAGGGGAAACAATGTCGACTTTTGTAAATCCTGCTGTGGTCGGGTATCCAAAGGTGAGAAGTCAAAGGCAGTTGTAGGTTCCAGTTGAAGAGATAGCGTTGGGTTGAGCGAAGAAATGAGACTGCCTTGGAACGGGCCGTGTGCTTGTATTTATACTCCCGGGCGCTAAGCCGGGCGCGATATGCAGCGCGTTCCGAATTTGCCTGAGGCGAGGGTTTTCTGAGCTCGTGGCACGCGCTGAGTAATGCTCAGAAAATCTTAATATTCTTCATTATATTGGCAGTCTTGTATTCTTTATCTCAACCCAAATTACTTCTCTCTATCATATTTATTTATTTAGTTATTATGAAAACAAGAAAGAATATGGGGTCCCAGGCCCAGTTATAATCGGGGAATTCTTACATATAATTCTTACATCTGAACATATATTTAAATTTATTAGTTTTTAATACAAAGAGGAGTCCGGCCTATCTTCCTGCGATATTTATTATTTTATTTTATCGGCCGAACTCCGTTAAAATTAACCAAAATATTGAATAAACAGTTATCCTGAGTTCTTAGCGTTGCTAAACAATCCGAGGAGGCTGGGATTGGTCCGAGCGACGACCAATCAAAACCACTCAGAGCCTTAGCAGGCGAGGGGAAATGAGGACTGGGGTAACGTCTGGTAGGGCATCGTAAATACTGCGCGGGGAGTATTTTTTAACCATTCCACAGTAGCGCTTCGTGGTGAGAGGTCCCACAAGACCCGTCCGGTATAGAAAGTACAAGACAGAATAGTTTATTTTAGACCGGATCGGTTTCACTTTGTAACGGGGCATTTTAAGAGGAACGGACTGCGCGGCCTGTTTCATACAAAACTTAATTTTGGATTTGAGGCCAAAATACCCACCCAAACTTAATGATCTTTTTTTAAAATTAAAGATATAGTAAATATCTAGTACGGATTAGAAGTTTTTTTATTTTTTTATGTGTCAAATTATGAAATATAGGCCATTAAAGAAAACAATTTTTCATGATTTTAGAGGCAACTTCGGAAATTATTTGCGGGTTAACGGTATTTTTTTTTATTTTTTTATTTGTCTATTTGTTATGTAAACATGGTTATATAAAATATTTAATTTTTTTTTACATCTTTAAAAATCATTTTTTGGGTCGATGTTTTATACGGCAAATTTGTGTTCCAATGTAAATTAGTCATTTTAAATTTAAATTTAAGTTCATCATTATGCTGATTTTAACACTTTTTAATTTTAAATTTTATATTTCATTATATTTTCATAGTAAAAGGTGCAATTTTTTTTATAAAAATCCCTATAATTGTGCAAATTTTATTTCTTTAATCACCTATATTTCATAATTTAAAACATAAATAAATAAAATACTTCTAACCCGTACTAGATATTTGCTATATCTTTGGATTAAAAAAAATCATTCGGTTTGGGTGAGAATTTTGGCCTCAGATCGAAAATTCAGTTTTGTATGAAACAGGCCGCGCAGTCGTTCCCCTTAATACTGGTATTCAGATTGTTCAAATTTCATACTGCAATAGTAGTTATTACTAGTGAAAAATCAGTAATATGATTTGTTATTTTCGTTTTACCATTTATTAAGCCATATAAAATAAATTCTAACTACACACTGTACACACAGGCAAAATCATTATAAAGAGATTCTTGCTTATGTAGTGGTGTACTGTATCGTAGAGCCACACCAAAGGAGTAACCATAAGTTACTTATACCAGGGTGGAAAAATAGCGGGCAACCTCAACTGTATAGTAACTTTTAATTAAACTAAATTTGAAACATGTTTGAACCACTATCGATGTGCATAAATATACTCTAGCATGCGCTCTTTAAAATGATTTGCCTATACTATATTTGTCCTCCTTGGTAAGGTACCTGCCTATATAATAGCTTGATTCATATTTACTTGCCAACTTCCTCAAGACACATCAGTAAAAGTTTTGAAAAGTTTACGCTCGTACATTTCACGTTCGAAAAGTTCACGAAATTATGTTTCACTGGCGGAGGCACGTGAAAAACTACGCGATAATATAATTGTAGGATTTGTGAGTTCTAGTAATGTCATTTCGACCCCTTGGAATAGCAAGGTTCCATCTGAGACTCCAATGTTATGCGATAATGTGCCTTAAAGTTGCTCTCACTAGAGCACATTATCGCACAACATTGCTGTGTCAGATGGAACCTTGTTTCTCCAAGGGGTCGATTTTTTCAAGTGAAAAATGTAAATTACTCAATAACATAATAAAAAGAAATTTCAAAATTTAAAAAAAAATGTAAATGTTCTAAATTTTTTTTTTAAATAAAATTTAATGAAATAAAACTGCTTGGAGGGCAAAAATGCTGACCATTACACGACCAAATGTTGTAAGAACGGCGGCGTAAATTCATTATGTGTAACGAGAATAAAAATTATCATTTTTCTATTTTATAATTAGAATGTTACGTACATCACATCACATCACATCCGAAATTATATTGTTTTATTATTAATAATTATCATGATCATATATTGTAATAGGTCTTATATACATTTTTTTTTACATGAATACTGCACAAGAGTCTCAACTGCTCCCAACCATCTGGAGCCAGTCAGACTATGGCATCCCCAATTGGGGAATGTTGTTAGGCTGAAGGTATTGTGGATGGGTAAGGAGAAGAGGAAGAGGAAGGTGGGGAAATACCTGGCTATTCAGATCTGGTCACCAAACACGGCTAAACCCATTTCTAGCAACGTTTCAATTCTGAATGGTGGTCTCTCACCAGGGCGATACTGAAAGTATCTTCCACTCCGTCCACATGTCTAAGTCTTTCTGTTACTTACAGATTTACAAAGTTGTCAGTGCAGACGGCCTAAGTGTCCACAAAATCTGCAGCAGCGGTCAATCTGACTGTACAAATGAGTTTAAAAATCTGTGTTTGTCATGTGTAATCACGTCGCCATACTAGTTGGCCTAAGGAACTAAAGTCGAATTTTATTCCCTGCACTGTAATGTAATCGAATTTATGTTGCAATTTTGTTTGTTTTTGTATAGGCACTTGACTTTTCAGGGACGTACCGTGATTTTTTTTTCATAAAAAAACTATGAAGTTAAACTCTGTTAGATCACATAATTTGAAATACGGCGTCCCTTCCCGGTTCCAAATAAACGACACACACATATATATATTCATCCTACATTATTTAGGTATAATTTATGTTTTCTTAAATATTTTTTTAAGGATTAATAAATGGAAAAAATAAATCATTTCTTTAGTTTAATCAAAATTCGTTCCGCAAATGTAAACAAATTTATTTTTCCTACCAATTCTACGAAAGTTAACGATTTTTACAAATCTCGACTTTTTTCAGATTCTTTTCGCGAGGAACGAAACGTCTGAACGAATTTCATACAAACTCACCTACTTATTACGCGGCCCATACAAAATAACTTTTATTCGAGTGGCGGGACGAATTCTTCCCCGATGAAAGACTTTCTAAATAATTGCGCGGGGAATTTGAAATTTTAGAATTGATTCTGGGCCCAGTGTTCCTGGGGGCGGGGGGAGTTGTCTCCTCGAGAGGAATGATTCTCGGGGAGTGACGTGAAAGACGGCGCGTGAAAGGGGCACGTCTGCCCCAACACCCCCGCTCCACCCAGTGGCGTGGAAAAGCTGATTAGTTACATTCTAGATAATTTTGTAAAAATAAAACATGAAATATTTTGTGTTTATTCCAAATAACACAATGTGGTCAGTAAAAAAGAATATTTACTTAAATTCAATACTTTAACTGCAGCTTATAAAAGTAACCATTTTCACACTACAGACATTAGATAAGTGGGCTTGCTTCACACGATGTTATGTCTTCGCCTTTATATAAAATGTATATGTTTTATCGACACTCCAGTCGGTGCATCAAAGCTTTTTGACGTAACAAAATAGATTTGAGGCATGCTAGGGTAAACAATAACATTTATTTGATTTAAAATTGATAAATATCGATTCACATACCACATTCAAGAATTATTTTACTCGGTGAATATCGTCATCCACCAACTGACAACTGTTTTTTATCAGCCTTCTCGCAACATTTAAAATGTGTAGAAATTTTTAATCTCAAACAAAATGATGTTATGTTTTTGGAAAAAGGCAAAAAAAGTTTTGTCATTTGCTCGAAATAAGGAAGTGCAATTTTGCGAAATTAAATTTTGGTTGATTAATGAAAAAATACCAACATATATAATCATTTTGATTTTTCATGGAGAAATCAATTGTATTGGCTGAATAGAAAATTAATTGAAATAAATGTTCGAAAATTCAAAATAGACAACAATTCTCACTTCACATTCTAACCAATTAGATAAATCTAATAAAATCCGCTCGCCGCCAATGCACCGCGAAGTTTTCCCGTAGCAGGCAAAAGAAATAACCCAAAAAAAGTATTGGAATGGAAAAGCAAAACATAATCTGTATTCGGTGATCGGAAATTAAAATCGATTTGAAACGCGTGCCCCAGTCCCCTTCTCCCCCTCTTTCCTCGTCTGAACCCGAACTGCCATCACAGACTCTCGGGTTCCTTTTGAAGTAGCGGACTGAACTTGCGCCAGTAATTCCGTATTTTTGTATGAAAGGGCACTTTTTGACATTTCGTTTTGACAGTTCCCACCCAGTGGCGGGGGACGCTTGGTTCTGCGAGCGAATGTGTCTAAGTAAAGGGGTGGGCGGTGTTTTTGCCTTCTTTTCTGTGGAAATATGAAAGGAACAAGTTATTGGATGTAATCAAAGAGAATGGAAGTGATTTTGTCCCCATAGGCGGCAACACATGTGATTCCTGCAGAATATTTGGCGCTGACATTATCAATGCCGAGCGAATCTGCGGCCTGATCAACTTTTTACTTTCAATGGATCGGCAAAAGCCTTTTCAAGTATTCACGTCTTTTATTTAGAAATTACAAAATTCACGCTTTGTAAGAATCGAATAATATTTTTGTGGGAAATGAATTCTGAGATTTTCAATCAGGTTCTTGGTTGTTTTGCCTTTCTTAAATATATTTATTCCTCGTGTTGTAGAACGTGATTTTTTAGACACGTGTTGAATAATAACATACGTTTATTATGCGAGTATAAAAACAAACTCATTAAAATTCTTGGAAGGTGGAATGGTAAAAGTAATCTTCAGAAAATCTCATTCAATGTAACACGGCAAGAACGTAACACATCACTTTTTTCATGAATATTTTTTTTCTTATTTTTATTCAAGAAACAGGTTTTAAGTGACTAAAAATCACCACGTAAAATAAAAAAAATCAAAAAATCTCAAAAGAAGGGTGCAATTATTATGGAAAAAAATTAATGATATACTAGAGGTACATCTGCGGGGAACCAGAGGAATTCTGGCTTTTGAATGGATTGGGAGGCTCAATCAGTGTTGGGAGACGTAATCGGAGAAAAGAGGAATAGGAATGAACGGAAATACCTACATCCAGACCTAGTTCCTAAGTAAAAGCCTTATAATATTAAAATACGTGTTTTTGATAAGGTCATCTTAATGCGTTTTTTTAATGAATTTTACCAATTTGCGACAAGGAGACTAATTCCAAACAAATCTATGATTTGTAAAAAAAACTTTTGCAATTGTTAAAATAATAGTTTGATAAAAATATGACTTATTTTTTTTAAATACAGGTCTCATAACGCTTTACAAAAAATATATATTTAACTAATTATTTGTTTGGAACGTCGTGTTGTTAACGTTTTCTACTTGTTGCTAAATCATGGTGATAATATTCAAAATGTGCAAGCAACAAAAAAATATTAACCATGGCATACCGGCTCGACGCATTCCATTTAACCGGCGTACGCGAGCAGGCAGGTACCAAGAAGCAGGTACCGGGAGGCAGATACCCGGCAGCTTGCTTGCTGTAAACCTGCTTGCAGCCCTGTCGATATGTCTCCGCGCCAGGTAATGAAGCAACAATACGTGACGTCATCAGGCGCCCACGTGATCAGCATCAAGATGGCGTCGGGACGCTGAAAACGCATTACTTATTGTGACAATTCCATTTGTCTTCTTATTAGTTTCCGTGCCGTTATTTAATACCATATTCATCAAAAGTAAGAAATTTATGAATTTCAATGCAAAAAGGGGTGGATTTGTGTACAAAAATAGAAATTTATACTGCATATTTAGTACTCTAGAACATTCTGTTGGCATTCATTTAAACGGGTTTATTTTTTGAACACGTGAAGTAAACGTAATTTACTAAAGTTGCTTTTTGTACTTGCTGAACGAAACATATTTAATATTTTTTTTATGTACTATTCTTTACATCTCTTTATACTTGATAATTACACTTTTTTCTAGATGTACGAGAATCATATTGCCGTACGGTGTTAAACCTAGCCTTTTTCGATTCTATTTTATAAGATGGCGCTTAATACGAGTTAAACTTGTCAATTTGACTGTCCTAAAATGGGAGTTCGTTCCCAGTTGGGCAGTCAAAAATTCTTCCTCGGGGCAGTCGTTTTTTGAAAAAGAGACAATAATTAATTCATCCCGATTTTTGGCATTCGAAGATTTCTGGCTAATGACCCCCGTCGTTTGAATTACAACTCAATATCATCTGGAAGCGATAAAATGTATGTATATATTTAGGAACGTATTTGGCATTGGCTCGGGATGTCACGGGATCAGGTAACGTGAAGATACATGTTATGTGGAAATTAATTTTAATTTGTACATGGGCTACCTGTGAAGAAAATTGAACAAAATATTGAATGATCTCACAAATATAACTTAATAAAGGCCGTTGTATGTAGTATATTCAACGCCTTGTCTTAAATAAAAGCGACAATTCTGCGTGCTGAAACAACGAAAATTCTCTTAAACTCTTGCTTCATGAAATTTTTAAAGATTTTGTATTTACTCGCACGATTTTCGGAGCCTGGTCAAAAATTTTGTTAAAATGATTAAATATAAGAAAAAAATATATATTTAATTCATAACCTTTATATTTGTTTTTATATTACAGGGTAGTATAAAAAAAGGTGTCCTTATTACGAGATGACAATTTATTTAAACAACCCGTATTCTAAGTGACTATTAAAAAAATTGAAGTTTTTTCCACATTCCATAAATGTTGGCACCCAAAAATACATACTTTGCAGGTAGCTAACTCAAGAAAAATCTAAAAATTTAAAATTGTACATTGGTAATTAGGAAATTGAATGACTCAAAAAACAATAATCCTCAAACTGTAATATATCAAATTCTATATGAAATATGTACTGCCATAAAACTTTCAAAATTCCAGTCACTGATTTTCAAACTGCAGTAATTTTGGGATGTGTTTCATAGAATTTAAATATTACAGTTAGACGATTTTTGTGTTTTGAAACCTTGCACATTTTTCTAACTACGTATATAGTGGTTAGAGTTAAATAATTTTTGGTATTTTTTAAATTAGCAACTAAGTACTGGCCCTTAATTTAACGGGGAGAGGGACGTCGGAGAGTTATAATTTATTAATTCAAAATAATGATAATTTTATTGTGCAATATGATAATCGTGGTGTTTTTAAAGAGAAAAATATTTATTACATTTTTTTTATTTGCATGGGCTTAGCATTTATCAAAATATAATCAGATATATTACACATTTCTGACCGTTCTACGAATGTTTTACAAAAACATTTAAAAAGTTGTATACCCTTAAAAAATGCTGTGAAGGTTTTTCTGTAACTTGTCGATAAGATAAATTAAAAAAGAACAGTGTGTGGTTTAATTTTTTTATGAATACTAAGTAACTTTAATGTTTTTATTTTTGTAATGCGGATTACAAATCTTTGGTTATGTTTATTTACAAAAACGCAACGACAAAGGATTAAAAATACTTTTCTCCACTGTAAAAATCATATTCGTATTTTAAATATTTTGTAAAACATACAATGGGACGGTCAGAAAAAGTAATATTTCTGATTAGATTTTGGTAAATTCTTAGCCTATGTAAATTTATAAAATATTTAATAAATATTTTTCTATTTAAAAATATTATGTTTATCGTATGGCGTAATAATACTATGATTATTTTAAGTTAATAAATAAAACCTCTCCGACGTCCCTCTCCCCCATAACTAAACGTATTTTAAGAAAATGAAAACAGCAAACACCGAGTTTAAAGAAAATGGTAAATTGCAACAGTAAAATAATAAAACTAAACTATATTTCATAAAGAGACATACATTCCTAGAAAATAATCATCTTGGTGAATGCATTTTACGAGCAGTGGAGGTATAGTGGCATGTCAGTCATTGTTGTAGACACAATGAAATCATATTTCCTGATAACCTGAAGAAATGTACATCGGTGCATAATACCCAAGGTACACTTCAGTGGAAGGTGGAAGGCATCTCAAGGCAGCCAGCCTTGCCTGCCATTGCTACTGGTACCAGTACTGTTGTATAATAAGTCAACCGTAGCAGTAAGAATTTTTCCAGGTGAAGTGTATGGAAACGGATGCTCTGCTTGTATTTGTTATTACGATATTAAAATTATCTGTAAATGATATTATTAAAATAAAGAATCTAAGATGCGACCGTTACCTTTTTATTTTGAGACTTTTCTGTTTCATTTGAAATTTCTTTATATTGTCTTTACAGTGATTAAAATAAAATTTTCGTTTTATATTAAGCCTTTTTTTTTGCCTAGTTTTTATTTGTATTTTTTTCTTGTTACGTACATTTAACGTTTCGTGTGTTGGAATTACCCATCGGACACGGAAAATTTGTTTCTGTTGAACGCCAATGTATCCAATCGGTAATGTTAAAAAATCATTTAAATATTTGTAGCTTATATGTGAAAACTACTATTGACAGATATATAATTTTTTTAATATACCATATAAACACATTATTTGGTAAGACGGTACAATTTACAAAAACAACGTTTTGCAAAAAAAAGTAAGTTATTACAAAAATACCCTCGGCACACTACGGAGGTACTAGATCGCGGGAGCTCGATGTTCTATAGATTAATAAGTACAATATAAAAAAAATGGAACTTAATTTAAATCTTGGGTATTTTTTTTAACATAGTTTTTTCTAACAAATGAAAAGTAATCATATTAATAACGTGTGAATTAAATGTATAAATAGTTAAACTTTTTAAAGGAAAGACAAACATTCCAGGGTTACGAATAACCTGACAATATTTGAAAATCTCCCACAAATATCACACTAAGCGGAAAATGTTGCTTGTGTCATGATGGAGGACTAAGCCAGCCGAGGAATTGATCTCTGGAGGGAGAATGTTCGAAAAATTCATATATGTTAGCACAGCTGCACTTTTATGGAATTTGTAGTTTATATTGAATATCAGAATTAAAAAATAGTAAATACCCCATACAATAATTTCTTACCTGGAGTGGAGGTCCAAACGGAGAGTTTGAAAAAATAACAGAACCCGTAAAAACATATCATAATAAAACATAAGATTCACAAGTACTTTCTTCACACCACTGCACCGTTTAATATATGAATATCAACATGTACCGGAAGTGAAGCTTCCGCATCAGGATACACAGTAAACTTTATTTTTATTTTTATGTTATTTCATAGAAGAGTTCCAGCTGCTCCCAACCGTCTGGAGTCAGTGAAACTATGACATCCCCAATTGGGTATTTTGTGAGGCTCTAGGTATTGGAGAGGGGAAGGAGATGGGGAAGATGTAGGCGTGGAAATATCTGCGTATTTAGATCTGGTCACAAAACACGGCTAAAGCCATTTTATGCCACGTTTCGATTCCGAATGGTGGTCTTTCACCGGGGTATTATTGAAAGTATCTACCACTCAGTATTTGACGGCCTCCATGGTCGAGGGGTAAGGCTCTCGACTACGAATCCGAAGGTCGCGGGTTCAAATCCCGGCGTGCGCAAGTAATTTTTATTTAATTAATTTGTGTTGTTTCACAATTAATTCATTTAAAAATAATATGTAGTATATTTGCGCACGTTCCAGAGTGGAAGATACTCCCCAGTATCGCCCTGGTGAAAGACCACCATTCAGAATTGAAACGTTGCTTGAAATGGCTTTTAGCCGTGTTTGGTGACCAGATCTGAATAGCCAGGTATTCCCAACCTTCCTCTCCCCTTCTCCTTCCTCTCCCCAATACCTTCAGCCTCACAACATTCCCCAATTGGTAATGTCATAGTCTCACTGGCTCCAGACGGTTGGCGAGCAGACTTCTTTGTGAGGATATTATAAAAAAAAAAAAAAAAGTATTATGAAATAACACAATTTAATCAAATAAAGTTTACCTGCGCACGCCGGGATTTGATCCCGCGACCTCCGGATTTGTAGCCAAGGATCGTAACTACCCAACCACCGAGACCCTCTGATATAAACTAAACATATATATATATTGTAATTCGTCTATACTTATACTAATATTTTCCTATTTTTATTATTTGTCTACAGAATACTTGTCATTATTTTTTGTATACTGTGTATCCTGATGAGGGAAGCTTCTCTTCCGAAATGTGTTGACATTTATGTATTAAACAGTGCAATGGTGTTAACAAAGTACTTTTTATTAATTCGCCACAAAATAATTGTACATCTATTTAAAAAAAAAAAACAGTTTCTTTTAAATCCCTGTCATCACAGGACTTATTATTGCGAATTCGTTAAAGCACAGTTAAAAGCATTTTTATATCATTTTGAAAAGCAAGTACCAACAGCAAGAGAAAAGTTAATGTATTAATAATACGAGCATGTTTTGTCACAGTTCAACTTCATGTGTAATATTTCCCATTGTGGTGGCCCCATCTACCGAGAACAGTGTTCGCATACCCGTGGTACTTCCATACTCCGGTGTATCCATGCTCCAAAGTATCCATACTCCCATCCGAGCCGCGGCCGCAAGTAGCAAAATAATAGCTTTGTCAGGAATGCTTTCGCTTCGACAGAAATAAATATACAAATTATGGAGTCAGCACGGAATATACGGCGTGATGAGATGCCAAGCCTGGCAGCCCGGCATGCGTGCGGTTTATCCCTACCGACGACTGTTGCGAAGACGAGGAAAATATACATCGGGATTTATTTCATTTGTTTTTTTTTTCGCCTGCATTTATCTTTACGAGAGGTTAAAATAAATTCGGTAACTATTTTTATTTCGCACAGAAAAATATTTGATATAATTGTCATTAATAATATTGACGAGATGGCGGCCTGGCATGCGTGCGGTTTATCGCTACCGACGAATGTTGCAATGATGAGGAAAATATGCAATGCGATGTATTTCATTTGTTTTTTTTGTCAGCGTTTATTTTTACGAGAGGTTACAATAAATTCGGCAACTATTTTTATATCACAGAGTTAAGACTATATTAATATCTGATAACATTATCTTTGATAATTTTATCAAATACTTACCTGGAAAATATGCTTACATTGCGATTTATTTCATAATGCTTTTATATCTACATTTATTGGTACGAGAAGTTACAATAAATTCGGTACCTATTTCCATTTCGCACTGTTAAGACACAAATAATATTAGATATCATTATCATTATGAATATTGAGGAGATGGCAGCCGAGTATGCGTGCGGTTTATCGCTAAGGGTGAATGTTGCAAATATGAGGAAAATATGCTTACATTGCGATTTATTTTCTAATGTCTTTATATCTACATTTATTGTTAAGAGAAGTTACAATAAATTTGTTATCTATTTCCATTTCGCACAGTTAAAACACGTATAATATTTGATACCATTATAATTATTAATATTAACGAGATGGCAGCCGAGTATGCGTGCAGTTTATCGCTAAGGACGAATGTTGCAAAGATGAGGAAAATATGCTTACATTGCGATTTATCTCATAATATTCATTTTTTTTGTTGTTGTTTTAATTATTGAAGTTTATATACCTCATTGTACAAATTAAAAAAAAATTAACATTTCTTTCTAGACTTGTAAAAAAAAAGTCATTAGATATCTCATATAAATAAAAATCGGATGAGTATATCCGAGACTCTATTCCGATTGCAATTGTGTTCAGGAATAACTTTGCAATCATTATAAGGATAGCACCCAATAATTTGGGAATTAAAATGGAGGATAATATTAGCAAGTTTTGAACTTCCAGTATGATATCGGTGTAGATGGCGTAAATTGAACTGGTCTCATTAGCTTAGTCGGTAAAGCGGTTGTCCCAGATAGACACAATCCTGGGTTCGAGCCCCAGATGCGCCTAATACTTTTTTAATTTGTCTGTTGTTTTTTCGAATTCGTTTTTCATTTGGGGTGTGTTAATATTATCTTCTTCAATATCTCATAATACTTTTATATCTACATTTATTGTTTATAAATAGTTATTAGTGTGTACCAAGTATTAATGTCTCTAATAAAATGCATATAATAGAACGCGTATTTTTATTTTTTCAACTCTATAAAGCATGACAAGTCCTTCATCACGACACATCCAACATTTTTCGCTTAATACGATGGTAGTAGGAGTTTTTAAAGTATTATGGGGTTATTAGTAACCCGGAAAGGTTTGTCTTTATTTAAATAAAGTTATAAGTGTTAAAAATATATTAAATTATACACAACGGTAATAATATCCCTCTATTTCCAACTTCTACAACTTACGCAAAACGAAACCGTTTTTGTGTAAAATCAAAAATAACTTAACTAGACATTGAAGGGACAGGATGTCCGCAAATGGTAGTAAAATAAATAACAGTGAAAATAACAGTTTACTACGAATAATAAATAAATACGTCATGTATTGTATATCCACGATTTCTGCATTTATGTCCTACCCAATCGTACGGCAGAACACTTTTCTTAAACATGATAATTTGTGATGTCAATATTTCTATGAAAAGGTTTTCAATAAATATGTCATTTAAATTTTGGTGTTTCTCTAAAGAGTTGGGCTTAGTTATTTTTAGAATATAGTAAAAATATACGTCTGAAACATGTACATGAAAGATTAAGAGTTGGTTTAATTTACACTGTTTTTTCAAAAAGAGTTAACCACTCTATCTTTCTAAAAAGGCTTGATCAAATAATTACTGTTTAGCTGTGTGAAATCATGTTTATATCTCAGAAGTGTATTCAAATAATTATTAATATGATTTTTTAATAAAAAGCCTTTTAAATAATGGAATAATTAGAAGTAATAAATAATAATAATTAGTAAAAGTACTTTGTTTACACCACTGTTTTTAGTATTGTGTTTATCATGATGAGGGGAGCATTTCTTCTGAAACATGTGGATATTTACATAACAAAAATAGTGGTGTAAATAAAGTACTTTTTATTAATTAAATAAATAGTGACGCCACAAAATAATTACAAATCTATTAATAAATATTATTCCTATATTAGAAATTAATAAATAATTATTCCTATTTCCTGTTATTTAAGACACCATAGCTAAATTAATATTGCCTGCTTGAGCCCTCCGTCTCAAATGTGTTTACTATGCAATAAGACAGAGCTCGCTAGTGTAGACATTTTTGTCGATAATTTATGCAGTTTCATAAAAAAAATATCCTACTGTTAGTTAAAAATATGTAATAACGATCGGGCAAATTATATTATGTATCACTTTTGTCTTTCTTTGTGTCTATTGTGTCTCTTGTTTCTATTTGTAGTATATGTCTATCTTTGTGTCTCTCTTGGGTCTCTTGCTTCTATGTGTAGTATATTTCTCTCTTTTTTGTCTCTCTTGGGTCTCTTACTTGTACTTGTATTATGTGTCTCTCTTATGTCTCTCTATGTCTTTCTTATGTCCCTCTTATGTCTCTCTTAGTACGTATATGTGTCTTTTTTAAGTCTCTTGTGTCTCTCTTGGGTATTTTACTTCTATTTGTAGTATGTGTTTCTATTTAAGTATCTTGTGTCTCTCTTGGCTCTCTTGCTTCTAATTGTATTATGTCTCTCTTGTGTCCCTTGTGTCTCTCTTGTATATCGTGCTTCTATTTGTATTATGTATCATTTGTGTGAATTTTTGTAATTTCATGTATTATGCATCTTTTGACTGATTATTTGTATTTTATATGTATAATACCTGAGTTTTTGTAACATAATTTTTCTCACGTAAGTAAGAACATCTGTAAAAACCTCGTGTAAATAAATACAATCTCCCAAACACCTTTCACTGTCTGCTGTAAGGTTAGAACCGTAAGCTTAATAAGAGGAATATTAACATGCCCAATTATTGATAGCAAACGATTAATGATTTCCTAGGGTAGAAGCTTTAGCCATTATTCTCGGTAGTGGGGGAGCAATTAAATGCATCACAATTAGTAGTTAACAGTTGATTTGATGTTATACATGATGTATTTTCATTGCGTCATTACGGGGTCCGTGAATAACTACTACTATTCGGTTGTGCATAATATCAGAAGCGAAGGTTTATGTTTTCGAGCCACTGAACTTCCCAATTATATAATATGGTCAAAAGTCTTCGATACAGAATATTATGATAGGTAAATAATTTGTATTATTTAATGTGCACATGACGAGTTAAAGCAAATCTATTTTTGGTCCTGAAAGTTAGTTAAGTTGGAAAAACAGTCTTTCAATTATTAATTTATTTTTTTTTATGTTTCATTCGTTTAAATTTTAAATTTAACACCATTATTTTTTATATTTTTTTAAAAATTTAAATCAAATTTATTAATGTTATTTTATCCTTCTTCTGCCAGTTCCACGCCTCTCTGCTATACGTCAACGTTGGTATCAGTATTCCATTATGAACTGCAAGCTTCGGTTGTTTGGACAATTTTTTGTTAGTTCCTACCACGTTCAGTCCTCCATTAATAGAGTTTCACCATGAAAATACCATGACTACGTATTATTATTTATACGTACTTTTTTTATCTAAGTACTACACAAGAGTTCCAATTGCTACCAACCGTCTGGACCTAGTGAGACTATGGCATCCCTAATTGAGGCTGTTGTGAGGTTGAAGGTATTTTGAGGAGAGGAAAGAAATGGCTAAGAAGGAAGGTGGGAAAGTACCTGGCTATTCAGATCACGACTAAAGCCATTTCAAGCAACGTTTCGATTCTTATTGGTGGCCTTTCACCGGGTCTATACCGACAGTATCTACCACTTTGGAATGTGCCGCAAATATACTACATACTATTTTAAATGAGTAAGCTGTGAAATAACACAATTTAATAAAATAAAATTTACTTGCGTACGCCGGGATTTGTACTTCCGGACTCATAGCCAAGGATTGTAACCACTCGACTACGGATAGCCTCTAGCTGTTTCGATAGCTGCGAAAGAATCCAAATTCTGGAACTGGCGGCGAAATTAATCTGGAGAACCAGATGAGAAAAAAAGCTGAAGGAAGGACTAAAGAGAAACAGGAGGATACCACGGAAATTAAAAAAGCCTACCTTGTTCGTGAATATCCTTAGCACTTAAATTTACTTCACTGAAACTTCACTTATCCAGAATTGGCCAGCTGCTCTGATGTCACGGCGGTGAACTCCTTTGCCCGCGAAGAGCCTTGAGATCGAACTGAAGCTGGCAATATCTCCTTCCAGTGACAATAAGTATTCTTCATATTCGTATTGTGGAAGAGAGTTGGGTATTTATAAAGATTTATAAGCGCTTTAAATGATGTGTACCTACGTAGCTACAAATAGATCTAAATATAATTTTGTACTGTGAGAAAGGAAAAGTTACTGTGAGAAAGGAAAAGTTAATTTTTTGTTTGTACGCAAATATTATTCTAAATTTCTTTGAATTTTTATTTTATTTTATTTATTGAGTGTTACAATGAGTTTCCAAAAATATTACTCCATACATTCATGGTTACATGTCATTTTTATATTATTGTTGTTTTACAGTAAGCATAACTATTAATTTTACATACATTCATTATTTTCCCATTCTTCAGACTCTCAGGTCATCGTACATTTGCAGTCCTCTATACATTAAGCAGTTCTGTAATAAAGTTTTTTCTCATATGCTGTAATCTAATTCTGTTAGTAATTCTACATTCCTGATTTCATAATTATGTACATTTTAATTAAAGATAATTTCGTCCATAAAATATTTTGGTATTTGGTTAATGATAGTATTATTACGCCATACGATAAACATTATGTTTTTAAATAGAAAAATACTTTTTAAATATTTTATAAATTTACATTAGTATTAGTATTTATCAAAATCTAATCAGAAATA
>JAHDVE020003817.1:0-23287 GCA_022606495.2 Halesus radiatus | reverse complement strand
ATCCCATTGAGTACCGAAGAGCCATTGAAGATGGGCTGAAAAAAGGATTGAGTCATCAAAGAGGCGATAGAGCGGATGAGGGTCGCCTGTCTTGTAAGTGCAACAGCTGCTAATGAAATGTAAAAGAAGGAAAAATGAAGCCCATTAACAAATATACAGAAATTTTAGCGGTAGGATTGGTAAAAATTGTAAGAGTATATTTTTATTCTATGATCAAATTAATATGATTTGTTTTAAAAAACACAGTGGACTCTGACTGCGGCATTTTTCTACTTTACACATTGATGCTGCAAGGCATTTAAATAAATGAGATATTTTACTTGATCCACAGCACATATATAAGTTTCCCTGTTTTTTAGTCTTCCCGGCCCTCCTTTTACCACCAATAGTTTATAGTGATTTGGTTAAAATTTAGTCGTACTTTGCCCATTCTTTTATGCGCGATTGTTGGCAACTTTCCAAAAGAGAAGAAAATCACGATCATTTTGTCTCACATGAAGCACATAGCCATATGTGGCAGCTCCGATCAATAAGCATTAAGATATTTCCGAATGGTCATAAGTTGTTCACGCATGAGTAACAAACACAAAAAATCGCGTCATCCAATCTAAATCGAGACTTATTGCTTTTAATTAGAATACAATGCTACTTACAAAAACAAGATTTATATTTTTGATATATAATATGAGTCCCTGCTGCTACTAATTAGTCGCACAACTCGTTCTTTAGCTATAGCAAATGTCCCGAATTTTGTTTTTTTAATGCAATAGTAGGACGAAAACTATAATGCTCCAAATAAGCAAGGCTAAGAAAATATGTAGTATTTATATTCTATAGCAGCTATCAAAGTAAACCTTAAAACAGCAAAGATTGTTTATTTCTATTTCTATTCAAACAGTTGGCTGATCAACTAAATTATACAACAAATATATGGGCTGCTTACACAAAGGACATATATCATCTACATTGAACCATTCATCAATACATTCCTGGTGGAAGTGATGCTCGCATGGCAACAGCTTTACCTTGTCGCTGTCATTATAGTCCGAGAGACATATTGTACAATGCCCGTCACTCTTTGGAATATTGCTGTCTTTATATGTTGTAACAGGAAGCTTAGGTCTGATGTACGTGATTAGGAGTATAAGCAGTACAATAGCTATTAAAGGCGAGATTATAATCAGCATTCCATAGTATATCCAAAACACACTCGTGTAGTATAGCAATGGATCTGTAATCTTGCATGTCTTACATTCCTGTGTCCAATGGAACCCGGTTAGATACCAGAACAGAGTGAAAGCATCTACAAAATTGTTAAACAATCCAACCTCGTTGTTCTCCTGGATATCAGGTATTCTCTCCACCCTGAAGTAGTCCTTGTTCTTGAGAAAGAATAGGACTCCTTGTATTATTACTAGTATAGTATATATGAATATAAAGAGTTTCAATGGTGCTTTGCAATTAGAGTTCTTGGTTATGAAGAGGATGGATGAGTTGAAGCATACCTGGAAGAACTTAAATATTAAAACAAAGCTGACTAGGTATTTGAGACACTCTAATGCGCTTAATCTGTCTAAAAATCGTGTAACCCTTTGGGCGTGCATGTCATTCGAAGGGCTATCCATTTGTATAATTTTCGATCGGTTTATATTTTAAGAATAAGTGTTTTTATTTGTTCAGATTAGAAAATGAAACAAAATTCCAAAAATGAAACTGCAATTGGTTAGAATTTGGAAAGGAGAACGGAAGAGATAATTGGTTTAAGAGATTGTAAAGAAATTGAAAATTAAACTCGACGAAATGGAATTGACTGTAATAGAGATAATTGTAGCTTTGTAATTATGTTAGTTTCTTGAGAGGCAAACCCTTAAAGTACAGCTAATTGCAAGTAGAAACGCTATTTAAACTGAATATAGTAATAAGATCAAGGTAAAAACAAAAAAGTATTTTATGCGTCTTTTACTGCAGTCAAATTGGCAATTCGTAGATGTGTAAGTTGGAATGTAATGAAGCAGTCGAAGGCAAATAATCAAAGCAAAACTTATTAATCCATAAGTAGATCATCAATATTAAAAGCCTTAATCTCAGATAAAAAGCATATAATTAGATGGATATAGGATGCATATGACCATTAATATAGCCCAAGACTTACAGAAGGCATAAAATGCTTATTAGGAATAAAGAGGGAAGTCGCGTTTGCTGAGGCTTGTGATGCAACTGCAAAGACTCTGGAGCTGGAAGAGGGGGGAAGTATGTAGTCTGCAGAACCAAAAGGAGATTATTTTTCTTTTCCTCAATAAATAAAATAGGCCAAGACCAGTTGATGTTAAGCTTATTCACGGCCTAACGCTCTACTGGCTCCTCACACCTATCCATAATTAGTTTCCCTTGCCCAATCACTTTTAATTCTTCCGACATGCTTGATAGAAAGGAATAGGGTGTCTTATCGTGTATCCTGGGTCGGGGTCTGATTTCATACATTAATTTTTTATTTTAAGGCAACATTTGAATGACAAACAAAGATCAAGAAACTCTAATGACATTACAAAGTAAAGCTGATCTGATAAAGATCTTTTTATTTACAATTGAGCTAAAAAAATTTTAAGTCACATTTGTGTATTTATGGTCCCTTTTTTATAATTACCCCATTATTAAATTGATAGATTCTGATTTTATACAAATACTAACACTTATTTCTGGGTTCCTATATATCTTCGGCCAATTCAGCCTGTTCATCAAAGAACAATTATACATTAGCGAATCACTAGTCAGTACTTTGTTTGGCATGTGCATAAAAAAACTTGTTGCTCCGATGAGATTCAATACTACAGATTTCCATATACAGCTTAGCAGAATAGTCATATCTCTACAAGTAGTTGCTGTAGGTATTTATGTTCCACACACGTACATAAAAAAGCAATGGCGGAGTCTGTTTATCATACTAGTTCCTCTGATGGTAATGACATACATAACAAGTGCATTTATAATCTGGATTTGTACAGGAATGCCACCGTATGTATCTTTAATAATAGCAGCATGCGTCACACCAACAGATCCTGTTCTTGCGACTACTGTTTTGAAAGGCAAATTTGCAAATAGATATATTCCATCACATCTGAGAAATCTCTTGACCATTGAGAGTGGTGCAAATGACGGACTCGGCTATATACTATTAACATTTCCCATGATATTACTCAATAGAGATGTCAAGCACTGGTTTTTGCATACATGGCTCTACGAGATCCTTTTTAGCATATTTTTAGGTGCACTGATCGGTTATGCTGCAAGAAAAATGATCCAATTCAGCAAGTCAAAGAATTTGATAGACAAAGAGAACCTTTTGGTGTCAATGATCATTTTAGGTCTCTTTGTCACAGGAATAACAGCATATTTGCAGTCAGACGATATCCTTGCATGCTTCGTGTGCGGTCTATTTTTTTCAGGCGATGACAGCTTTAAAAAGGAGATCGCAGACTCACATTTGCTAGAAGTTATTGATCTTTTGTTCAACCATGTCTTTTTTATATTCTTTGGCGCATCGATATCCTTTGCGGATCTTAAAGGCATATATTTTGCTGTAGCAGTTTTGTTGCTTATATTCAGGCGTCTTCCCTTTTTCTTTTTGCTAAAACGTTGTATACCACAGCTTAAAAACAACAAGGAGGTCTTTTTTGCTGGGTTTTTTGGGCCAATTGGTGTTGGAGCAGTATTCTTTGGTTTTCATGCTGTAGAAATGGTTAGTAAACATTTTGCTGGTAAAGAACAAATAATTGATATTATTAAAGTTGTAGTGCTAAGCAGTATTGTCATACATGGATTGACAGCACCAATTATGAACTTCCATTTAAAAAGAAAGAGAAAGCGCGATGCAATAATTGAAGAAATGAGCGAAAGCAATTACAGCAATATTAATGAATAAAACATTTACAAAATCTTATATGTTTATGGAGTTATTGCAATCCCATCCTATGCGCAACAAAATCCAAACATTAGAGTATGGTTCTTTTATCTCAACGGTTTTCAAATTGTCTAGTATTATCAATGTCTTCTCCATGGTACGGGAGACAGAGTGTGGATAAATGAATTAACAGGAAAGCTGCTGCTATAGCAATGAAAGAAACGGCTGATGGGACTATTAGTCTATAAGAAACATGAAAAAGCACATTTGTAATAATTTTTCCCGATAAAAAAAACACCTTTTTCCCGATAAAAAAAACAGTTTTCCACTTTAATACCTTACGTCTTGCCCCGAAGGTATAGTCGTGGTGGCACCCATGATATTATTGAGGAGCTTTGAAAGCTTTGAAGTGCATAAAGTTTGGAGTAAAGAGGATTAACCGCAAATAGCAAATATAAAGGTTCACGTTTTTATTTACATAAAAAACTCACAATTGAACAGCGCATTAAAAAGCATATTGTAAGCTTGAATGCTAGAAACTTTTGCAAGTCTCTCCATGGAAGCTAACTCAGGCGGTATAGTATTTGATGAGAAGAGCCACCTAGAGGAAGAGAGATAGATACTAGAGAATGATGCCAATGTTGGTCTATCGACTGTTTGTGGCAAAATGTAATACATGTAAAATACTTTATCTTATCTATAAAGTGTAAAAAACATATAATTATGTTTTCTTCATAATGATAGGAATATGTTGTTAGTATAACTACTTTGTTAAATGTTCAATGGCTAGTTACGTAGTTCCAAACGACACGATCGACTATAGTATAGTCACAACCATAGAGCATATGTAAAAATCCAATATAGGTATGCATACACTCTATTTGGAGATCTGAAAAAACTTTGTAGCATCTCAAGGACAACTACAGCATTAGCCAAAGCTGCAAAGGTATGGTCAGAGTGCCCCCAGGAATGTGATTACGGGAGATGTGTAGGTTCCAAGTGCATGGAGCTAAGAATAATGAAGTGATTAGAGTTTCACCTCCCCCCACTAAAGAAGCTAATAATGTAAAGCTTTTAATTTTTAGGCTTTTATGGGTTACTGTGACATCATTAGCACTCTAGACTGAATGCAAGGTTCAACATATTTGTCAGCCTTATTTATTCTCTGTGCTATTTTAGATACAATATTATTTTCACGTCCCAAATGAAGGGTCATAAAGAAAAGACAAGCTTTGAAAAAACCGAAACAAAAACAAAAAAAAACAGAGTTTGATACAGAAGTACAAGCGTCAAAGGAGAACACACCACCAGTAACATCTCCACAGGCACCTCAACAAGCCAGCCGTATGATAACTCTCGATGCCATCCTCCTCAGTGCCGAATCTGGCCAAGAGGAATGGCCTCGAATAGTCTTTGAGGCTGTAAAAACAAGGTTTGGAAGAATGCCACGTGGTGGGTGGAGGAAGACTTGTAACTTCTTTTGTGAAAAATTTCTAGTAACTACTAGTGAAGAGCTATTCAAAACAAAAGCAAATTTAAGAGTGAAAAACTCTAAAATAAAGAATAGCTCTGAACACGAAAATAAAAGGAGGAAGACAGCTGATAATAACGTCACAGAGACTTCCCTCAGGGCAAGCGAGAATTACCTACAAATCCGCACACTATTTATGGACCAAATAGTGATAAAAGAAGAAATTACTAATTTCCAAAGAACTCGCAAAATCCCTGAGGAAAAGCTGGATAAATCAGCTATCCAATCTTTAAACCGTGTGGTTACTGAGTACTTGCAGACCCACATCCCAAAAAATATGACGGACATCGCTTATGTATTACAAGCAGTGCAAACGACCTACGAAAAGTATAAAATAAAGCCAAGAAAAGAGTCGAACTGGCAAAAAAAACATTGAGTCTAAAATAAAAACAATGGAAGCTTCAATAAATTTACTAACAACAATAACAGACTCTAGCAAACTGTCATTAAAAGATAAAAAGGAAGCAAGAAAAATTATGAGGCACCATAACCTTATTCTAGATAAACCAAAAGATAGGATAAATGTTATAATTGCTCTAAAAGACAACCTCAAGATCTACAGTAAGAAAATCGAAATGCACCAGAAAAGAAAGGCTTACCGCAGAGAGAACCAATGTTTTGAATTGTATAGAGGAAGATTTTACAGAGATCTTACGTCAGTAGAAGAGCCTGCGGGTAACGTAAGCAAGGAGGAAGTAACTAAATACTGGAGTGCAATGTGGAACGTTCAAGAAGACGCAAGCGGAAATGATGGATACGACAGATACCTTGCAGAGTTTGTGCCGCCAGAAACCCAGACTGCTTGTTTTCCAACTTACGACGAATTTATACGCATAATCTCATTCTTGCCGAATTGGAAAGCCGCAGGTGTTGACGGTATTTTTAATTATTTCGTTAAACATATATCAGCGACTCACAAACACTTATACGAAATTATAAAAAATATGTGTCTTTACTCTGCAGCGGAAGAAAAATGGTTTTACGAAGGATTGACATATTTGATCCCAAAAGGTACGCCGCAGAATGGTGGAGACTACAGGCCGATCACCTGCATGAGCAACCTTTATAAGCTAACAACCAAGTGTGTCACATACGTGATGCAGCTTGAAGTTGAAACCAGAGGACTTCTCAGCGATAACCAATTAGGAACTGTAAAAAGAGTACAAGGTGCAAAGGAACAGGCAATGCTTAATCTAGCGATTAACAAAGAACACGCACACACCCTTAAAGCAACCTGGATAGATGTAAAGAAGGCTTTTGACTCGATAAATCATACCTATCTAACCCAGTGTATTGCGCAGTTGAACTTTCCACCATGGATAACAAAATTTATTATGAGTTTGATTACAAAATGGCAACTTAATATCAATTTTGGTGGAGAAACAATTTTACATAAGAAGATCGAAAGGGGAATTTTACAAGGTGACAGCCTGAGTCCCTTGCTGTTTGTACTATGTATGGACCCGCTAAGCCGGAAGTTAAGTGAAAAATACCCAAAGGTTGCAGTTCATGCAGACGAAATATCGCACACCACAAACCATCTTCTATTCATTGACGATTTAAAATTACTATCATCTGAAGACAATGTAATGAAAGATATGGTGTCTGAAACCGAGTTGTTTTTAAAAACAGTAGGACTTGAAATAAACAGGTCAAAATCTGCAACTAATGAACCAACTTGTGATAGCAATGCTTCGTTTCTTGACTCCACGGGAGTGTACAAATACCTGGGAATAATAGAAGATTCAACAGGCAATATTACACGCGAATCATTTACCAAGGTAAAGGAGGAATTAAAAAAAAGGGTGGAAAGACTGTGCAGCTCTAATTTAAATGCTAAAAACCTGTTTAGGGCAATAAACGAGCATGCATTGTCGATTGTAAACTACCACATTGGCCTCCAGCACCTAGAACCTGCTGATTTCACTTCGCTTGACCACGAAGTCCGTCAAATTTTGATCAGACATAAGATCCACCTGCAGCCAGGGTGTAAAGAGAGGCTGTATCTCCCCAGAACAGAAATGGGTAGAGGTTTACATAGCTTAGAGTTCAAGAGCGAAAACATGCTTCTTCAACTTCTGGAAACGCTGAAAAGATTTGAAAAATCATCGACAAGAAGAGCAGCGATCCTTAAGGTGGAGGAACGAAACAAAACGCACCTTGCTCTTATAGAACAATATGTCAAAATTAAATACACGCTCGCAGATGAAATTAATACTAAAAACCTAACTATTGCACAAAAAGGTTATCTATACAAAGCAATATCATTGAAAACATACCATGAAAAACTTTTTAGGGCAAATAGTAATGAAATAGTTAGCGTTAAAGATTCATCAGTATGGTTAAAATTTGGCAATAATAAACCTCGCTCAGAGGCAAACTTCTGCTATATACAAGATAGAAATGTCTTCTGGAATTCAGCCTCGTCCATGTGTCAACATTGTGGCAAAGCCCAAAAATCAGTTGATCACCTTGCAACAAGGTGTGACCGCATGTTAGGACACGATTACACAAGGCGTCACAACGAGGTGGTGAGATGTTTGCATCTCTTGTTACTAAATCAATATGGCTTTAAAAAATCATCAAAATTAAGAAGCCATTCAGTTCAGGAAGTAGTCGAAAATAATAGAGCTGAAATCAGGGTAGACACCAGAATCAAAACAGATATCTTGGTGAAGCATAATCGTCCTGATATATTTATTTATGACAAGAGATCGAACGAGATTATCCTAGTCGAAATAGGTATAACTAGCCAAGATTGTTTGCAAAAAGTTGAAACAGAGAAGAAAAGAAAATATGATATTCTCGCAAACGAACTCGGCATGCTATACAAAGCAAAGACTAGGATAATAGCTTATGTCATGACCTGGGATGGAGTGGTTACCAAGTACCACAAAAGCCAAGTTAAAGAGCTTGGAATCACACCCACCATTGAAGCATATATCCAATCCTTGGTACTTAAAAAGACACTCGAAGCCATATCCTTAGAGCACAGAAGGAGCATTGACGAAGGATTAGCCCGAGAGGATATTATTACTGAGGCGATTGAGAAGCTATGTGGAGATGGAGCAAATGGAAGTGTTGAACCAGACGCAAGATAAACATGAAACACCATTAACCCTTAATAAATAAACTACTTATTTTCACGTCCCATGTTATTATGCAAGTTATTATGAGTGATTAATATCCATGTAAGAAAGCACAATGAAATGCGAGCTACTATGAATCTTTAATAAAGCATATTGTCAGGCAAATTGAACGATATATTTATTTGTCGCTAACCAAATCAAATATCTCTTGTACCTGCTCCTCTGTCAAAATAGAAAAACTACCATTTTTCAATAATCCAATCTCGACATTTTCAACTTCAATCTTACATCCTGCAAATTCCCGTAATGCTCTAACAACATTCACACAATTATCATCAATGCTTTCTTCTAGCCTATTGGTAAGAAATGACTCAACAGCTTTTGCCTCTTTACCCGCCGAGATGACCTTTTGTTCGCTAAAACTACCGCTTGGCTCCATGTAGTATGTACTTGGTGTCTGATTATATCCAGTAATGATCAAAACGCATCCAAATGGCCTAAGTTTCTCTTTTTGAGTATATTCCTGCAAAACGCGGCTTAAATTCTTGACAAATATGTCAATACTTGGAAACGCTCCATAGATCTCAAAGTACTGCCTTGCTATTTTACATGCCTTCATATGTATTATACGAAAGTCTGGTGATAAACCTGAAAACGTTATGCCAATGGAGGGACATATAGTGTGAATCTTGCGAATTGACCGACTGTCAATAAGTTTGTTGTATAATTTTAGCGAGCCGAGTACAGTACCTTCTGCTGTTGTACAGCCGATGGACAAGTGGCTACGCATAGTTGCTTTAAGTGCGTATTCGCATTGGTTCAGTTTACCTTCGGATGTAAATGTTGTTAGTGATGCATCTATTTCGAATGTCATTTAGGGTCAAAGAAATATGAAGAGTAAGAGTTTGAAAAAATAGATGGGAAATATTATGGGTTTAGTAAATTGACTAAAAGTATCAACTAATGGTTGCTGAGGTTATTCCTGGCTCCAGCTCGAAGAATGGAGTTATAAACAATTGAACTCACAGCATTCAGGCAAGGTACATAAGGGAAATGCATAATGCAGGCTTGACAAATTCGTTTATAATTCAAACAATATACATGGATTTACTAAGCTAAATTTGGTGAAGAAGACTTTACTGACATTGCAAAATAATATAAAGAATTTTTTTATCAGAACTCGAGGCAACTACGAAGCTGTGTGGAGATGAAGCAAGTGGAAGTGTTTAACCTGCCGCAATATAAACCCATAATAAATGAATATAATGGATTTTCAATCATAACTCAAATTTGTTAAGTATAGTTCCCATAAAAGTCTGTTCTAGCTCGGCCTCTGCCTCTTTCATAGCCATTTGAGCATGACACAGACATTAAACGGTCAGTTCAATAACATTCTCTGTTATGTTACGGGTCTTCAATAATGTTAAAATGGCAAGAACCTTTTCAAGTTATAGAATTCATAATTTTTTAACCGTAAACAATGGAGAAGGAAGCAAGAGAAGAACTAGAGGAAAAAACTTGTGATAAAGAAAAAATACTAGATGACGAAACGGCAGAAAATGCTGTTTTTATCGATACTTTAGAAACTAACAATGTAAAAGCATTATTTGGGAAAAACAAAACTACAATATTCGAAAATAAACAAGAAGCAAAGGAGCCAGAGGTTACAAGCATTTTTAAATCACAAACAAGCGCAGAACCACAAATAGAGACAAAAACCGCACTTACTTATGCATTTAACCAAAGCTGTATTTGTTACAAATTTGTGGATAAAACTTGGGACATGATTGGACGAGGATCTTTCATGATTACCAAACATGAACAATTTAATAGGATACTATTCTTGCTTGATAATACCATAAGTGTATATGTCGATTTTGTTGTTAGGCAGAAGCTGGAAAATGAAGTAAAAGGAAGAAGCTTGATTTTGTATTGCTACGGTGAGCGAAATGGTGTGTTTTGTTTTAAATTTGATAGTGAAAAAGATGCAAACGTTGCAAACTCAATGATTACGCAATAAAAAGCAATTTTTTTTTTGCTAGTCGAGTGTAGCTTTTTCACATAATTATTACTGCAATATGTATACTGCAACCTTTTTATCTATCACGCAAGATAAAGGGGACCAAAAAACCTCAAAGGTTCTCATTAAAAATAATCGTTAAATTTGGTTGTAATAAGCTTTTCAGGATAGGAAAACTTTCACTAGCTCATCATATCTAGATCCAGCACTATAAGCCTCATGATCTCACGCTTACAATAAACTAGCGTGCCAGAAAAAATCTTTGCAGCCTCTGGTTGCTTTGTACAATTTACTAGGACCTGTGAAGCATCAAAAACATATTGAAATAATAACCTATAAACATATTATAAAGCTCGCTTTGAAGGTCACACGTTGTAGCGCAAGCATTCAAGCATTTTAATCATCATAATTAATGCAAAAATGCATATGTTAGCACCTCTTTTTTTAATTATCGCGATAAAATATTTTATTTCCAGCTAAGGTAATAAAAGAAATTAATTAATTTCGGTACTTAAGCACATTAAGTATAAATACGCTGCAAATACAATTTCTATGAAACTTTTCTACATGATCTTAATTTTGACAGGATTAATACTATTCATAACAACGGCGGGCTGTTTCCAACCCGCTTCACTTAAAAATACATTGAAAACAAAAAACCAGCTAAGGGGATTTGATAACAAAAAAGCGAAACATACTAATGAAAAGCTAAATATGCAAAAAAGGAGCTCAAGATTTAAGCTGGATGCCAATATAATACCCGGTACAAACGATATTATGCAATATCCCTCTAACGCCGATCGAAATAATTCTCAACCAGAGCCCATAACCCTTGATGAAAATGAAGAACAAATACGTATCAGGGTAGGGGCATCTAACAATAACAAGAAAAGAGATGTTACCTATCATACCGCTAAGAGTATTGCAAACGGAGACGAAAACGAGAGTTTTCCACGAACAGAGTTTTCTGAATATTCCGAGAATGAAAACATGGATGGCTATGATGATTCATTAAGTGCGGAGCAAAATAAAGAAACCAACACTCAATACCTAGATACCGAGAATGTTCCCAGAAACAACGACATCACTGCTATAAATGGTAGTACTAGCTACTGCAGAGGGATTACACATGATGTTATTGGCAATTCTATGTTACAAGTACTAGCAGATGAGAATCCTACATGTAAGATCATTGGCAACAAATTGTTAATGAATCAATATGGCCATAAATTTGATATTTGCAGAAGTAATTGGCCCCCAATACCCAATCCACACACTTCTAAGTGGTTTGCAGGATCAGTAGAGAGAACTGCATGTTGTAGTTTACTTATTCCAGACTACGAACTTTGCAAGAACCATCATCAATTTTACCAAGTATTAAGCAAGTTGGAAGAGTCTGACAACAGAGATAATTTGCGCAAATCTAATGAAGATCTAAACGAATTGGTAAGAATCAAAAATCGCATGGCAGATAATTTAACCAGAAAAATTGCACTCGGCGATGCAGCATTAGAGGCTGCCAAAAATACTTGTGTCTATAATCTACTTTTGAAAGAAAATACAATGCACAAAAAAATACTTTATTTTATTGTAACAACAGTTGAAAAATTACTATTACAGACGGAAACATATAATTGAATAAAGTTGCATGTTCATTGTTTTTTAAGGATTAACGCCTTGGTGATGTAGCTAGCATTGGTTACTAAAGACGGTGTTTTTTTATTCTTTTATAAATATGAAAAACGAGAAACATATCCACCCAATCCTTCAAGCGCTTCTATACATCTTACTTTGTATTTCTATTTGCATTGCCTTTTTGCCTTTATTTATCCTCATTGAATAGAAACTTCTTAGGTCCCCTCTTAAGGAATTTAGCTTTCTTTTCTTTATGAAGCTATATGCCAAGATAATATCAAGAAGAATCGCGAGCCACTATTTTGTTTCATGCTCCACCTAAAAAGATATGATCAAGCAAGCTAAGACTAATAATATGTTTAGCTGCATAGTTAACGCTGACCGAATACTTCCGATGGCCACGGCACATCAATAGTTTACTAAACACATGGGTAAAAAGGATCTGCTCCTTAAAATGGGGGAGGTGGCTTCCCGCTATACGAAGCTTCCGTGTGCGGTAGTTGATGCTATCAACTATCTGTCACACATCATGCCTAGGCGCTTCGCAATTATTGCAGAGTTACTTGGCCCTGCCAATAGATATTAGATCTATTTTCCTCCAGTAATCAAAGCACGAAGTGTATGATAGGAGTGGGCTCCAGGAATAGTATTGTGGTGGAAATGATGTTGAAGTTTTAAGTAGTTACATTGTGATGAAAATTTTTAGAGACTGATTTATCATAAAAAAAACAGATTTTTTTTAGAAGCAAGCTTTACAGTACTGCCAAAGACAGGGAAGGAACTAGCCTGCAAATTCAAAGCGCAAAGACTGAAAACGAACGTTGCGTTTGAGAACACCACTAGAGAAGATAGCAAACTGATGTCTATATTATCTTTAAACATCAACGGTATGAACAACAAAATAAAAAATTATACCTCTGCTTATGAAATATGTTCGAATAAGATCTGTATCCAGGAAACCCAAAGGGGAGAGTACGTAAACCGCATCTACCTAAACTGATATACCCTTGTCGAAATATCGCCTGAAAACAAAGGCCTCGGACTCCTCTTGGGCATCAATAAAAAGATAAACCTCGAGGTCAGAGTATTTCAAACTTCACCCAATTTCCAATTGTCGAAGCAAAAGGTCGCGGGATCGATATGATACTGGACAACGTTTATCGGTCCCAGGAGGCATTAGACGAAATCTGACAATGGAAAGAGTGTGTCAAGCATACAAAAATTACGAGAACAAGAATTCATTATGGTGGACTACTGGAATGCTACGCCAGACATGATGAGTAGGTTCTATGTAAAAAAAACATCAATATAATTGCAAATACGGGTCGAAATTAAGGAACTAGAATTAGTAGGCTTCGGCGTACTACTAAAAGACCAGTTGATTTTGGCATTCCCAATATCTCAAATCTCATCGCATTACAAGCGTGATAAGAAAATGAGACTGTTTGACCGCTTACCATATATAATACACTTAAGTGTTGGAAAAGCTTAAGGAACAGATCAAATAATAGAAAGATTTGACAAAAAGTCAACTGCTTATAAAACTGGCCAAAATTATTTCAAACATGGAACTATTACAGCCTGTGATTCAACGCACAAGTAATTACTAATTTCTATAATCGATTTAATCGTGTTTTAGTGCTTAAAGGTAATTAGAATATATTTGAAAACTTAAGGTTTTTAAGTTTGTGTCGGATGCATTTTTCGCAAATAGGTTCACTCTCTCCTTTACCATCAGTCAATTCAAAACATTATCTACATCTCACCGCCTTCCTCTATCTCTGCATCAGTCTAGGGAGGTGCTCTAAAGCATCTTTTGAGTAAAACTTGATTGGCTGTATGCTTCGCTTGACGGTGTTAAGTCTAGCGCCTCTAGATATCCATTGTAGAATGATGATACTAGCCCAAATCAGGTCATGAAGTATAGTTTCATACTAGTTTTATTATTTATACATTATTCAAGCTCGTTGACTAACAGATCGTACTTCCACAGTTTCTCAAGAATCACTCCAAATGAATTTTCATCAAAAAAACTAAACAGGAGAGATAACAGTTTATTTAATATGGAAAGTTTTGTTTCTTACCCACATCCCATCTGCAGATTACACCACATCACAAGGTTGCACTGCCAACCTTACAGTCTCATCGCAAGCGTCAGCCATTGCAACCTCTCTTCTTTTGCTTCCTCCGAGCATATTATTCCTTCTGTAATCGAAGGATATGGCCTGGAAGGTTGTCTTCAAAATCGTTGATTGAATTTAAGCCTTTGTTTAATTATCAATTCCTATCTTCTTGGCGTGTTTTTTACGTTAATTTGTTAAATATGCGGTCCCACGTGATGACAAATGGTATAAGCTCTACTTCGCATTTATACATCCTCCCAATTCTTTCGCCAGCATATCATACTTTCTGTACTTAATAGGAGAGATGAAAAATTATAAAACGAACTTGACATAACCGAAAAGGTCAAAAAGGCTTCAAAGCAAAAGACATACAGACATCAAGGTGTCGCGTAACCTTGCTACTACAAACAAAGCAAAAATAGCAAGGAAAAACCCAAAACGGGAACCCAGCTTTCTATGCGAAAAATTACTAGAGATATTTTGATGTTTGTCTTCATGTTTCTTACAATCAACATCTCCTAACGGCAGTTTCCTCCACTCTCACCATTTATTCAATCGCTTTAGCATCAGAGCATTTCAACTGAATCTAATAAGCTTACCGCGTCTCCCGTAATCCGAGAAAAGGCTACTAGAATTGTTTGCTAAACAATTGATTTGATGTATACCTTTGTCATACTGTCAATTCCAATACTTAACATTAATGTTGCGATGATACGTTGTCAGAAAATGATTATATCGATGTTTAAGTTCTTCGAGATCAATTACTTGTTTTATTCCAGACTGACGATTATTTGCTTATTTTAAGCATACATCATATCATCGATAAAATCTCTCATATTAATTTAGGTATCCAGTATATAAGCAAGAACTGAATAAGGTATATGTCAAACATTATACGCTACATCCTTGCTACATTGGCCGTTTTGATTCTATCTGGGGTATGTTTTGGTATGTTTTATTCCAATATGCATTTAAATGACATTACCAAACCATCTATCGGAACAAATGAAGTCGGGTTTGTTGAAAGGCAAAATCTATCGCAAGCTTCATTCTTTGGAATCTCAGACAGAAGGCAGAGGGTGGATGAAAAAGAAATTATAAAACCATTTGATCACACAGATTTAGTCACGGAAGCAGCTTCTAAGTCTAAAGTTGACATTCAGGCCATTGTAAAGAAAAACATACTCCATACTGTTGAAAATAGCGTTACCAACGGCTACTGCCAAAGCATTATTAATCCTAACTTGAATAAATTTACTCACCAGTCGTTAGCGCGAGCAAACCCAACATGCCATATCAACGGCAACATATATTTAAACAACCAGACAACACACCTTAAATATAAGACATGTTGGTACCATTGGCTAATTACAACAAAACATAAGAGTTATAATCGTACGATGGAAATGATAAATCGCCACAAAAAATGTAGTTTTTTCAAGCCAAATAGTATCATTTGCAATAAACAAGCAGATTTTATGAAGCTTCTGTCTACCTTTGAATCTGAATTGCAGGATAATATTACACCATCGGGTGATGACTTGGAAGAATTGAATGAATTGCATAAAGATTTGCAAGAACACTTGGAGGATCATTTGAAGCTGGGGGTTGAATTGCTTGAGGAAGTACGGAAATTTGACAATACATGTTTACGTAATTTAATTTAAGATGATATTAAAAGCATTAGAACTGCTATTGCGAAGTATAATCATGAGATGAAAAGAATCGAAAATAAATAGTAGCATACTTGCTATAAACAGGTCTTATGTATTGCAAAATCACCAAGTTCGTCAGTCATTGATTTCGTATTTATAGCATAATGCATAGAAGAGAATTATTTTACAACAACGTTGCACAAAATACATTTGACATTATACATACTGCAAGCTGACAGGTTGCATAGAGCTTCGGCGTCACACGTAGAATTAACCTTTCCAATTTCTCTTTTCTCTAATAGAAGGGCAAGTCAAGAGATAGTTTTTTTTCGAACTATATTTTTGCATCTGATTTACAGTTTGTCATTGGCAATGACATATTATCAACACAGCCAAATTTGACTAGTAGCAATCATTCGCCGTATATTGGCTTCGCCCTACTGATGCCAAACCACCGCTAAAGCTCTCATATAGAGATTCTTTGAGATAATCTTCGGCACTTTTGATATAACATATGGCTTGGCACCCGTGTCAATCCTTTCTATCTTCTGTATCGCCTGTGCAGTTTGTAGATATTCCATGCCATCAGGTAAGGTTATATGCGTGATTTGTTTCACGCAATAAACATTACGTTTACCGAGCAAGTCATACGTATACAATATGAAATATATAGTGCAGAGTAGTCATTTTACGATGGAAAGCCAAATTAATGCTATATCTACTATTAATCCGTGTATATAGATTAGAAATGTAGAATCAAATAATAAAAATGCAAATGTAACTTGAGATTACAGCGGTGATAAGCTATGACTTTAACACACACTTTTGCCAGATGACAACTCGGCAGCATAGCAGTTATATATTGAGTAATACAAAATACGTATATATAATTTTGACATTTTTAAAGTGCTGCGTTGGCATTTTGGCTTATGAGTTAACCGTTCAAATGCCATTGGGGTGTAGATCCAGATAGCTTCAACAGAAAAGGTCACCGTGGACATTTATCAAGATTACCAGCAAGCATTAAGATTTCCAAACCATATAAAACAAAATTGAAATGGCTTTTTTTCTATTTATGTATGCTGGATCGTCTATGGAAGAGGCATGCGGCAGACTAGAACAAAATGAAGAAGAAATTACACTACATTAGTGGAAGTATTGCTCAACTAAACTTTTTATTTGTTGATTTCCCTAGTGTCTTTATCTTTACTCGAAACCTGTATACTTTTATATTTGTTTTGGAAACAGAGTTTTACTCTTTTGGTGCGTGTAGACTAATCCTCGCCTGGTTGCAGCTCTGCTGTTCTTTGCACCTGTCAGCTTTTGCACATTCTCTTCTTACTCCTGTCAACACTCTTTTCTTCCATCGTCGAGGGATATGGGTTCGCGCGCCATTAAAGAACAGAGATAAGACCTCCTATTGTCATTGTTTTCTATCAATAAATCATAAATTCTGCGAAAATAGCAATGTTATCTCAGGTTGTGACAAGTGATATCACTTCTGCCTCAGATTACTCCCTTATTAAGATTCTTAATCTTAATATGTGCGACGAGACAAAAGAGGCGATAATATAATACACAATTGCGAGGTAGAAAAAATATCTTTGTAATAATTTGGGATGGCATCGCGACTAAATACTACAGTATTTATGTAAAAAAGATAGGATTGAACGACAATACGAGGATCTATATTCAATCAACACTCGTAGAGAAAACCTCTAGGCCATATTCTTCAACTATGAAGAAAATATTTGCTAAATGGACCAATGATGGGCTATAGAGGCTGACGCGTGGGAAGAAACAGCAAGGTTGGCAGGGCTGCAAAAAGGTAAGGATTTGTTTATAGGCACAAGAAATAAACTATTTTTTCTTAATGTAATAAATATATGTAGCCGAATGTGGCACTGCTAAGATTTTTTTTAAAAGAAACGGGTCTAACTTGACTATGCTAAATTTTTGGTCTGTAATAGCAACAAGTGGGTAGGAACAGGTCAATCATTAACATATTATTTATACATCTCTGTGAGCTGCCACATTTGTGAATAATGCCGCATGCATAGGAATTTGTTACTCCATGCTTATTTATGCATATTTTGTTCAAAAATTTTACTGTGCTAGCTGTCAATGATGCATTTAGTCATAATGCATTCAAATTTATGATTAGTAAATTATCAAAATATAGCTTTCCATGCATGTGTAAGCAAAAATACAATATAACTTAACAATTTACATGCCCGTGGATATAGAAAGGGTAAGCAAATGAGTAGCCAAATAATCTAATTTAGTGAGTGCCTATGTAAGACGATACGTTTTTAGAGGTCCAAAGCAATCATAAAAATACAATATCTTGTTAAAAAAACAATACGCTATCAACAACTAGTAGATTAAAAAAAATGTGAATCATGCTAGTAATTAATCCAAGTCAGTAAAATCAAAAATGATCGAGTAACCAAAAAAGCAATGAGCACATCAAGGCAAAATCAGGTAGCCGATGAAAAATACGGTTTTAAAAGAATGTTAGTAAAACTCGGACAAAAACAAATCGTTAAATTCTGTAAACAGTGTACGTATTCCAGATATTTTCCCCAAAAAAGCAAAATGCTAATTAGTTTAATCAATGTTTTCTTTGCTTTTAATAACTGTTTGAACAATTTGGCAGTTTTTTCTCCTGATTTTCTCCACGATTCTTGCAAACTCCAAAAAGCAAGGTGTAAATTCGAAAACTCGATGATTAAATTTGCTATAAAATGTCAGAAGAAGATTTTCGGTATCAATACCATTGTAAATAAGTTGCACATTTGTATTAAACAGCCCTAAAAAAAAATTTTCTGTTTTTAAATGCTCATAATCATATTTTTCATCAGCCAAGTTTATCAAATGTCCATAGGAAGTGAAGGGGCTAAATCCTGTATTGTTTGTAGCAGGCAAAGGCTTGAATGCACCAAACATATTGATGCATATTATAATGTCAAATTGGGCTACTTTTTCTAAAAAAATTGTCTTAAATTCATCTCGGTAAGATTGGTCTCTTATTAGTTGAAGGAAACTAACGTGAGCCTGTGTAATTTCATAATCTTGAAGATTAAACATTTTTATAGCAGTTTTTATATTTTCATCGCTAATTAATGTCAATATCGAGTTGGAAATCTTGTCGTTGATCATGTTTTCTTCTGCATAGGTCATTAATTGTGGGAGAATACAACTGTACATAAAGCTTTTAAGTAAGCAGTTGACTAACAACATGCACAAGACTATAGTTGTATCCTCTTTAGATTTATATTCTCTGCAATTTTTGATTCCAACCTTTTCGTTCTTCGCATCTTCCCGCGATCGCTTAATTAATTCCTCTAAACACTCTTTCATATATGTTTGCACTATGTTACCACTTATAAATTCACCTGTATAATAAATTCCATGTTTATTGCACAAACTAAATAGGAAGTCTGCAACACATTTTATCATCAAATCCTCCTTTTCCCAATACGATTTCCTGTCGTAAGTCGCAAACGAGCCAGAAGCAAGCTGATTAAGTACTTCTTTTATCAACTTCTGATAATTTTCTTCTGCTTGCAATGATTCGATAATATTCTGGTAAACTAGTTCGTACATAACTGGTCTGTGAATTTCAAACAATGCTTTTTCAAGGGATACCACCATTTTAGTATCCAAATTATCAAAGCAAAGCATGATACTTGGCGTTGGTGCTTGAACACCATTCAAATTATTGTCATCCATATGGATGATTTGGTTTGTCTTTATATAATTTCGTCAACATTAATAAAGGAAATAAATTATGAAAGATCCGTTAGTGTAAATTACTGCTTTTGTCATTAATTGATCATTGATGCAATTTTGGAAATTAAATGTCTCATTGAACATTTTTTATTTTTACACAAAATTGTGCTTTACATGACACATTTAGCAGTACATTTCTTTCATATGAAACAACTTTGTATTTAACTGCTAAAAATAATTGATAATCCACCCCTTTCTCGCTTTACTTGGATTGCTCATTAATAGCTGACTTTGCTATGGCAATAAGGCGTATGTGTACCTCCGAATTTCATTTAGCATTTTGCCAAATTATACTTTTAAAAAAGAATTGCTTAAAATGACTTTAGAAAGTCTCTCTCAAGAAGCTTGAATAGGAGGTTTAGAATTAGATGTGATATGCCTGGTAGAGGAATAGGGTTGACACCAGTTAATGATTTTTGTGCTGGCCTAGAACGACTGCTTGTGACAAATTGTAAAATAGCCAGAAAATAAACCCAATTTATAAGTCGATCCAAAATACAAAAGAAGATGGTTTATTTATGGATAAGTTCCTAGCGTCAATTTGCTCTAGCTCGGTCCCCTGCCTTTTCATGTCCGCTCCAGCTTCTCATAGTCATTCAACAGCAATTGAATGACATCCTCGTTGGTTGTCCCATCCTAATGCTTCTCCTGTACTCTAGAAAAATGGCCTCAAGTGTCTTTTTCAGCACAAGCGACTGGATGTATGCTTAAATGGCAGTTGTGACGCCCAGAAATTTCGTTTGGCATTTGTTAAATTTAGTTAAAATCCCGTCCCATGTCTTAACATAAATAAGCTACAATTGAATTGATAATTTATGGTACAAGATTTAATCACCATAATCTTTATAACATTTTTGCGCGAAAACATGTAAGGAAAGTTAACTGAAGCTCAACTCACTTTAAATATCACCTTTAGAAAGAGAAAATACAAATGCAATGGCATATTTCGATTGCTATTTTAACCAGTATAGCATTAATAGCTCGTATTTGAAATGAAATATATGAGTATTATTTGGCTAAAATTACAAGATAATTAATCTGACAGCGATGATGCGTAAATACCTACATATATACAGTATCAAAAAGGTTATCAAAAACATACAAAAATCAATATAAGACTTACATTTGTTTATTTATTTAATGAGGAAAAGAAAAATAGTTTCTTTTTCGGTTTTACAGGCTACATACTTCCCTCTTCCAGCTCCAAAGTCTTTGCAGTTTCTTCGCAAGCCTCGGCAAACGCAACCTCCCTCTTTATTCCTTTAAGCATATTGTGCCTTCTGTAGTCGAATGAAATGGCTTCGAGAGTCTTCTTTAGAGCTATTGATTGGATGTAGTTTCTTGTCTTGTTGTCAAGTCCTATCTTTTGGACATGAATATTGTGGTATTTGGTTACTATTCCGTCCCATGTCATTACGAAAGGTATTAATTCCACTTCACAGCGATGCATAATGCTTAATTCTTTGGCCAGCAAGTCGTACCTCCTAGACTTTTCCGTTTCATAAGTTTTAAGGTTATCTTGTGATGTGACACCAACCTCAACTATCGTTATTTTGTTTGTAAGTTTGTCGTGTATGTATAGGTCCGGTTTGTTGTTATTTACGCGCACGTCTGTGAATATAAAGGAGTCTGTTTTTATTGTAGCTTTTTCGTTCTCAAGGAATTTGTCTGTTTTATGTATGCGGATTTTCTTTGATTTTTTAAAGCCATATTTTAACGCATAGTGGAGATGAATACATCTTAATATTTCGTCGTGTCTTTGGGTATAGTTGATGTAGAGAAGTCTCCCGCATTTTGTTGCCAAGTGGTCGACGGTTTTCTTACAGGTGTTGCAGTGGTTACAGATGTCAGATCTCCCGAGGAACATATTTCTATCCTGTAATGAACAGTAGAGCGCTTCGACGTATGCCGGGTTATTTCCAGAGTGTAGCCATTCACTGCTTGCTTTGATGTTTACATTTTCGTCTTTCTGTGCTTTGAATAAGATTGAGTGGAGGCTTTTATCATTAATTGCTTGTTTGTGTTTCATCTGTTGTAGGTTTTCTATTATTTTGCAATCAAACTGGTCAGTAAGTCCATATTTGGTGGAGAGGTATTCCCTTATTAGCCCCAATTGTGTCGCGTATGTAATTTCTGTTTTGATGATACATTCCTTTCTAATACATAAATATTTTTTATTGTTTAGGAACGTGTTGAACATAAGTAGAATTCTCTCTGCTTTATCTGCAATGTTTGTAAGGCCTCGCCCTAGCTGTGACCTAGGTAGGTATAATCTCTCCTTATTGGCGGGTTTGAAGTGGAGTCGATGTTTGATTAAAATGCTTCTTACCTCTAGATCTAACCTTTCATATTCTTGTGGGTCTATATCGATTATTCCACAGTAATAATTCATTAATGAAATTGCATGTTCGTTAATTGCATGCATCATGTTCTTACCATTCAGCTTAGTAGAGCACAGTTTTTCGATTCTATTTTTTATTTTTGTAAATAAAACATTTTTGACCGTTTCTGATATTTTTCCGTTGGGCCTTTCAAGTACTCCTAAATATTTATATGCTTCGTGTTCTTCAAGCAATGGGCATTTATCTTGCAGGATAGCTGTGTTGCTGGCGGTTTTGCTGACGTTAATCTCAAGCCCAACTTCTTTAAGTTTTTCTAGTGTTTCAGTGTATAAGGGATCTAATTCGTTATCATGGTACGCAAACAGTTTTATGTCGTCTATAAATATTAGATGATTCATTTCAAGCTTCTGTTCGTCATTTGCTATTGTTACTTTACTGCCGTATTTATTGAGGTGCCGTGTAAGCGGCTCGACTGCTAATACGAATAGTAGCGGAGATAAACTGTCGCCTTGCAGTACCCCCCTTCCCAGCTTAGCTGTCCCTATTATTTGGCTTTTGTATGATAAATTTACTTCCCATTTTTTAAGCGCTATTTTAACAAACCTAATGTACTTATCTGGCACTTTAAGTTTCTCTAGACATGCTACCAAATATTCATGTTCTACAGAGTCAAACGCCTTTTTAATATCTATCCAACAAGTTTTAAGCGTATAATTGTTTGATTTGTTGATGTTCTTGTTGAATAGACACTGCTCTTTAGCCCCTTGTGAGTCTCTAACCGTTCCAAGCTGGTTGATTGATATAATTTTATTGATTTCAACGAAGGTTCTTAGACCTCTTGAAATTGTTTTAGTAAGTAGAAAGAAAAAGTTAGGGAAACACGATATGGGCCTGTATTCCGAGGCGTCCTTCGGGGTGTGTTTTTTTGGGATTAGGTACGTACAGCTTTTAAACATAAATTGTGGTATAGTGGCTGGTTCGTCAATGGCCTTAATTATGCACTCTTCTATGGCAAAATGCAGCGATTTCATATTTTTTATAAAGAAATTATAGACCTGGTCGACGCCCGGCGTTTTCCAGTTTGGTAGTGTTGATATCGCCTTTTGTATTTCTGTGGCATGGTTTGTCTGTTCAATCATTGTTTCATCAAACTGAATTTGTGCATCTAAATTGTCTAAAATTCCATATTTAGATTTTTT
>JAHDVE020003816.1:0-25267 GCA_022606495.2 Halesus radiatus | reverse complement strand
CATCAGGACTATATTAAGACTAAACTAATAAAAAATAATAGCACACATACGTGAATATTTAGGTGTTGGAGTGAGAGCCGTATAAATTGGAAGGGGTAATTGGGAGGTTTTCTGGAGGTACAAAACAACTCACTGGAAAAATATCTAAAAGAGGACTATAGGATAAATTTACTTTTTTATTTAATATGCCAGAATTAACTGTTCGGGATTTTCTAATTTCAAGTACTTCTAAGTTATCTTAAATTAAATCCTAACCCTATCTCTGCCGTGAACATATCACTTTTATTACTTCTTTCAAAGATGAAATATTTTTGTCTTAATAATGTCACCTTTTTTCCACTGTTTAGTTGGAAGCTTGTCTAATTTGACAGAATGATATGAAGCATTATCCATTACTATGCAACAATCTTCATCAAGAGGTGGCAAAATATTTTTAAACCATTCCAAAAATGTTTCCCATTCATTTCGTCGTGGTAATCTGTAGAATTTTTTTTAGAATAAAAAATAAACAGACCGTTCGGAACAAATCCTGCATCACTTCCGATGTGTAACAGTATCAACCGTTTTCCCTTACCTGTTGGATTAGAGGGTCCCACGGAAAGGCCGCGTGCAAAAGCATCTCGTCTCGATTTAACGGTATTATCAACCGAAATTATTTTGATAAATCATCTGCAATCCAAGTTTCATCGAGGTAGTATATCGTACGACCTTCCCTACGGTGTCTCTCGATAGCTCGTAAATAATCTCTACGCCAAGAATTAAGTCTTCACGCTCCGTCAACAAACTGTCAGGTTTTCGATTGCAATATTGAAAATGCAATTCTTTTACTGTCTTATGGAAACTGCTGCATTTAAAACTTGGTAAGGAATCATCGTCATTAACTGTCTGCAAAACTTTGTTGATTGTCTATTTTATTGATATTGTTTATTAAAATAAAAGCAATGAACTTTTGATCGAATGGCATTTTTATCGAATTCGTCAATTTTGGTAAATATGCACAGTCGCTGTCTCTTTTTATTTGGTGATTTAACTTCACCAGTTCTGACACATCGTAACAATTTATTTTTTACAGTGTGTACCCCAATACCAGTCTGCTCAGAAATCGAGTGAATGGCACATGTTTGCGACATATTAGGGTCCCCATATATAAATTTTCTATACATATTTACTATCATTCTGCGTTGAGGTTTGTGCACCACTTATAAAAGTGAATAAAAACTGATCAATACCTACATTATGTAATTTTATATACTACAATATTTACATTCTACATCATTGATTTATAAAAATGCAATATTGCAACTTGAATAGCTATAAATAAAATAAATAAATAATGCTTGTCCTCTTTTGTTCTTTGAAATTGGTGATAATGAGGTTGGCTGAATATTCATTTTATCTCACGGTTTGAAAGGGTTAATTTTTCAGAAGCACAGGCGCACAGCTAGACAGTCTACGACGTACTAAATTGATAAAGCGTAGCCGCAAGCCGTGCGCGGGGTAATGCGACGAAGGCGGGAGAGTGGGGTGTGCGCAGTACGAACGTAATTTCGATTCACCTTGGGTTGTTCTTACGCTGGACAGACAATAGGTAAAAGTGAGTATTTGTAATGTTCAATCCTGTTGTTGTTAGATTTAAACAGGATTTTGGAACGAGTTGCTCCCTTATGTATATATATATTATTCATATAGTTCAACAAATGCCGATTCTGAACATATAAGTATTATATACATAATAATCTTGTTGTATGTATAGACCAACATTTTAAATGGAAAACACATATTTGTGAACTTGTTAAACGAATTAGAAAATGTATATATATATATACATATTTATAAGACTAAGAATTATTCTTAGACTAGAAAACCTAAAAAGAGTGTACTATGCAATTGTTCAGTCTATTTTACAATATGGAATTGTTGGCTGGGGGGAACATATGATAATATTTTAAGTCCTCTTAAAATAATTCAAAGTTTGATAATAAAGGTAATTTAAAAAAAACCATCAACATTTTCTACTGAAAACCTTTTTACAATATTCAATATACTTACAGTAGATAAAATGTATAAAAAATATACAATTATTCAATTTTTTAAAGAAAAAACGTTAAATGAATTACAATTTAATATATCCGCAAGGTATCATCATTACATTAAAATCCCGCAATTCAACACTAAGCATACGCAAAACACCTACCTATATCTAGGAATAACTTTTTTCAACAATCTTCCTTCTAATCTTAAAATTATAAAAAATAGCCATGAATTCCAACATAAATTAAAAAATTACCTCAAACTACTGTAACAGTATTTTATGTTTTATTTATTATTAGATTTTTTTGCCTTTTTTATTTTTTCCACAAACCTTGCGTTTCTTTTCTTTTCTTTTCTTTGCTTTTCTCATCTTTAATACGATTACTATTAATAAATTACTAAATTTACACGACTAATTCATATTTTCCTGCTATTGAACAACAATGTTTTAAGTTATGATCTAATTATGTAAGCGATAACTCACCAAACACAAGAACCTGGTTTCTTCATGGTGAGGAACAGCTATATTATATTTTTTTTGGTACACTATATGAATCATGTTTTATTACTACTTACTGTAAAAAAAATAATCATATTAAATAATAAATAAAAAAAATAATTATAGGTACGTAGAATTTATAAATCATTATTTAAAAATAATTTTAAAAAAATATATGTTGGAGCGAATTGTTTCTGCCTAGTTTAAAAATTATTGTTGAGTTCAAGTTTTACATTTTTTTTTTTTAAAGAAAGACAAATATTCCCTGGTTACGAATAACCTGACAATATTTTAAAATCTCCTACTACCATCACAGTAAGCGGAAGATATTGCTTGTGTCGTAATGGAGGACCTGGGTGAGACCCAAACACGATGCCAACTCAGCCACTGACCGGTATTTGCTTATTTGTTATTAATGTTAATATTTACTTTATGAATATTGTACTATTTACTTTTTCAAGTGTAACTTAATTTTTTCAAGTATAATTTAACTTTTGTGCATGTGATTTTAAAAATTATGTATCTCTATGTAAAAAAAGCCCTCTGGGCATTTAAATAATAAAATAAATAAATAAAAAACAAAGATAATAATACCATTGGAACGACCGTAACACAGTCGTTGGCGCCTAAATTCTTTCTGTTTAAATTTCATTCTGTATGACCGTGCGAAGTATGAAGTATGAAGGAAATCCAACTTTGAGAGTTAATTTAACCATAAAACGAACTTTAAAAAAACCTTGTATTTATGTTAGAGATTTATGATCAATTGAAGTTTTTTTAATGGACTGGAGCTAGATATTATTGTGTAGTTATCAAAGTAGGAACTTCTTATAATCAAAGTGCTCACTTCGCTCAATCACTTTATGTAATTTGTTTACACTGTAACAATCTATTAAATAATATACTAATGCGAAACAAAATCCCAGATAATTTGCCTGTCAGTTCACAGCTGATCTTTAAAATGTTGCCATGTGTTGAATGTAGCCAGAGTATAAATATAATTTATTACAGTCTTTGGCAACAATTAATATTATCGTCTGAATTTTTTTTTTCATATCCAATCAAGTGATAAAGTTAATATTTTCAAGGCGATTAATTTAATCAGAAATATGGGAGCAAATGACTTACGATTGTTACGTTAAGTTATAAAGTTAGTTCAGACAAAGGAAATTTTAAACTTGAGGATATTGTTATCTACCGCGTGCTTTGAAATATCTCCCCGAAATAATGAAGAAGACGAATTCTCTCCTCGGCGCTAAGTGGGTTCGAGGGTACTAGGTAAGGGTGTTCCGGGGTACTGGGGTGTTCTGGGTTCTGGGTTCAGCCCTTCCTAATTCGCTGGTAAACTTGGAGGCTGTTTATTATCATATAATTATTATCACGTTCAGTGGAGCACATACGTATTTCGGAAAGGTCCCGACCTTCATTGGGTCTGAAACAGCCTTCCATTTAACACGTCACGCCCAGAAAAGCGGAATATGGAGAGCCTCCCTGCAAAACTGTTTCCGTTAGTTGAATGCCACTGAACTTATTATACAAAGAATGGATTCAAAATAAATCTGACGTCGCCAGTTAATTTAAGACCCCATAACTCCTAGACCCCAGAGAGTTCAATGAAACTGGTAATTTTTTTTTTAAATTTAATGTAAAACAAATATAATAATGTTATTATTAAGTTCTGCACGTATTTTTACTTTTTATTATCGTGACAGCTGTTTCGGCGTTCAGACTACTTATTCAAAAGAAGAAGGTGTATTCGGATAGAATATTTTCAAAATGGAAAACACACGTCGGTACCTATTTTAAGAACTTTATTATTTGGATATATTTATAAAACATACATGTTTGGAATGAATATTTCTTTGTTTAGAGATTGTAATAGTTGCCACAATGCATTACTTTCACTGTCAAATCAACTATGGCACCAAAACAACAAGGCAGAATTCACTACTTCGTCATTTTCATTTTTTTTTTAAGGCGAGCTAGGCCGGGTTCGCATCAACTAGTATTAATATGCAAATAACAACTAATTGACAAATGAACGTATTTATTATTATTAATTGATAAACTAAAGTTCTTAAAAACTTAAGACAAGATTTTTGTGCATAGCGCAAAGGGTAACAATTATTATTTTTATAAACAATAATTATTAATCTAAAACACTCTTCCAAATTGAAAAAAAATTGAGCATCTGACCGGACGCACCCTTCTAATGTCCGGTCAGATGTATTTTAATGTTTGAATTAACAGTATTGTTTACTAAAAATTCAGAGGCCGACATTTATCTTTGCTCGGAAGGTTTTTTTCAATTTGGATGAGTGTTTTAGATTAATAATTATTGTTTATAAAAATAATAGTATTTATTATTATTTATTTTAGATATTTACACGCCGACCGTATATTATGGTTTATTTTGTTTGTTGATTTGTATGCACATATTTTGTTTATGTTTCAAATAAATAATATAATAAGAGAAAACAATACTTAATACGCGATTGTAAATGGCACTAATTTAAATATTTTGGTAGAAAAAATATGCTTTTATGTAATGAATTGAATTGTTTATTGGCAGATGCTTACACGGAATATGAAATGGAATAAATTGATATTGTAAGGTTACAGCTCAAGGACGTCAATAAACTGATACACATATAGAGGGAATATTATTGTAACACTAATAATTACAATAGTTTTATAAGTTACTTTAAACACTTGAGCCTACACCCGCCACCAAACAATTCATCCCAATGTTTAAAAGAATTATGTTCTAAACATGTTTTTTTATATTTAAATTAGCGCCATCTGTGAGAATTTATCACATTTTGTTTACCCTTAATTTTTGTTGTTGAAAGGATTGAAGAGGGGATTAAGGGGAGCAAGAAGGCGGTAAGTACCTAGCTATACAGATCTGGTAACTAAACACGGTTAAAGTTATCTTGTTTGATTTTTGGGGTATTGTGTCGTTATTTTTTATTAATTGTGTTTGTGTTTAATTCGTACAATTTATAATTTTTTTTTAATTTAATGGTGTTACAATTATTTTTAGTTTGTATTATTGTGAGAGCTGTTTCGGCGTTCAAGGCCATTTTCAAACTGTGGTTAGTCCACATTGTGACTACTTATTTACATGATTTTATTTACTCCCACCCCATTCGAATTTGGACGGGTTTTTTAAAATAATCATTTATTATCGGTAAAACCGATTTAGTTGTAGAATAATTAAAATTCTATATTCCGTGGGGATTTTAGATTTATAATGTGTTTCCCCGTATTTAAATGATAATGTTTTCTTAATTGATTTATTTAAATGTGTTATCTTATTTTGATAATGTGGACATACTGAGAAGCGGTGAATATGTATTTTATTTTCCTTACTTTATTAAAAATCATTCGTTCGTTTATTAATTTCTAATTGTTCAAGTAAATTTAATCTAAGACCCTTTCTTTCTATATGTAAGGGTTTAGGCTCTTTGTTGTCAAGCGGGACGTGATTATTCTGAATTTTGAAAAAGTGCTTTTATTTTTATAACATCGTATATGTTCTTTGAATCCAGTTGAGAAAGCCCTTCCCGTCTGCCCTATATAGGTAGCGTTGCAGTCGTCGTGGTCATATTTTATTCAGTATATGCCACTATTATTAAGTTTAAGATTTTTACTTTTTGAGTTTTTTAGGCTTGTTTCTTTATTATTATTATTGGTTTTAAAGGCTATATTTAAATCACTTTTTTTTGCAATTTTGACAGATTTTGTGTCGTGTTACGTTTCCTCCTTATTTAGCCAACGTTTCGGAGAGGAAAATCTTAAATTATATCAAGCACTATCTTAGCAGCATTTAAATTTAGGATGGTGAATTTTCATCCCGGCAAATCTGGAAATAACTATCTACCAGTTTCGATATTGGAAAAAAAATAAATTTCAGCAGAAGTAAGGAGAAATTTTTGGTTCCTTTGGTAAACGGACACGCCCACAGCACTCTTCTCTCTGTTGGCAATCTATTCAGTGGCAAACCCACCCCCAGTCATAAAGCACCTTCCGCTGAATATCCAACTTTAACTGATGCAGCATGTGTTACGGTACGAATAAAATAACACAACTGTTCTCACTAATTACATCAAAATATTTGCCTGTACCTGCCCAGCGGGGTTTATTTGAACGTGGTTCTACTATTTTGTGTTATGCCACATAAAGTAAGTACTCTGTTGAAAATTTTGTGACCAAATCTACCAATTATTCATCTGAAAGAAATTGAACATTAAGAATAATTGTTAAATTTAATCACATAATTTCCTTTATGTGGCAAAATTGAATTTGGAAGGCGGGTATGGGTACCGCCGCCCCGGGAACCATAATTGGATAACAAACACATCTGTCATAGGTCACCCCAAGTGGTTTGCTACGGTAGGTGACTTAGCAGGGGTGCCGGGTTCATTGGGTCATGTTTATCGAGATCTTGGCGGCGGATACGTCTGCTCACCAGCTGCGTGGTTTACCGGATCAAGAAACGGGTTGAGGGAGTCTTCTTAACCTCTCCAGCCGGACTCCCTCGATCCATCACCTTGTACCACAGTGAGAGGCATGGATTAATACGTCCGTCACTCCTAGACACACTGATCCCCAGATTCCTACCCACCCCTTACACTATTTTGCATTCGGTTAACGGATTAAAGATTAAAAAAAATTCGCCTTTGTAGTACCGCTGTGAAAAGAACTATCTTCCTTGCCTTCTGCGCAACGTTGTTTAACGTTTTGTTTATCTGTATTAGATGTGTTCGGCGGTATGTAGTGTATTGTGTGTACTTACCAATACTTACCAAGCGCTTTCGTTAAAGATTGTCGCGAAGATATTAATGAAAGAAGGATCACCATTTGATTGATTTATTTCTCAACGCGTACAAAGTTCAGAAGGTATATTTAAAAACTAGAAGTGATGCATTATGCAAATCTACAAGTTACTAGTAAGTTCGACAACACGACCGGATCAGCAGGGAGCAGAAAAGTGAATAATTCTCCTGTTCTGTGGATATCAGAAAGTCGGTCGGTTGTCATTTGAATGAAGGGTTACCATAAGAAAAAAATAAACTTTGTGGCTAATAAGTTGCTTGGATATTACAGTTGTACACCTGCGAACTCTGGTCAAACTACAAAATAGTAGTATGGAAAGACTTCGTGTATAGTATAATAACGCCTTCCGCATAATGTTTAGCCTCCCCAGATACTGCAGCGCTTCCAGTATGTTCACCGAGGGGCGAGTTTCCGGTTTTGCAGCCCTTATAAGATCCAGGGTGGCTGGAATGAGGGAAAGAATAAACAGCTCCAGGAATATCCTCATCATGGAAGCCCGCCTCAGTCCAGCCTCCAGCATCGACGCATACTGGAGAAATATATTGTCCCCTCATAATATAAATGATTTATTTTTTTTTTTTTTCAATTTTTGTTTCATTTGTGATGTATCACCATACGCATAATTTTTTTTTTTTTTAAACTCTTGTACATATTTCGTATATTTTTTTATAACTATTGCATGTATATTTTATATGGAATGTGTAGGACTGCACTAACCTCCCCACATGCCGGAATAAACATTTATTATTATTATTATCGTTTTTTGCTTTTGTTTTTTATCTTTCAACTTGTGTGGAGAAGAATCATTTTAAAGAGATTCTTGCTTGTGATGTGGTGTGCTGAATCGTAGTACTACTACGGGGTAAGGGGGGACACTTCGGACGGGTGTTCCAAACCGTTTCGAACCCATTTGAAGGATTGTCTAACTAAGTAACTAATCATCACGCCGTGTCCCCGCAGGGGTTGGAAGAGAGGACGGACCACCAAACTACTCGATCTTGACATACACTTCTTGCTTCATTCACACTCATACAACGTCTCATATATTCTCTTCTGTTATTCCGTCTTCTGACATGGCCCGACTCAAGTATTTGATGCACTCGATCGTGCTATGTCTTCCTCGGACGTCCCCGGCTTCTTCTTCCATTCACATTCGCGTCATATATTTTCGTTACAATCCTTTCTTCATTCATTCGCTCTACATGCCCGAACTATCTAAACGTCCGTTTCTTAATCTTGCTGATTACGCTTACTTCAGCCTTGCATTCTTTACGAACCATTGTCGGTGTGCACAAATACATTGAAACGTGTGGTGTTTAAAATGATTTTCCTGTACACAAATAACAAGATGCATGTACGAGTATGTTGTCATTTTATTATAGTGCTGCTATTTTCATGATTATTTATATTTACTGTTGTTATATAATATTGTTGAACTAAACTCTTGCTGACAAGCTTCTTGCAGTAGCTTAGCAAGTACAAATTACCATCGTTTGAAAATAATAATACGTTAACAATGAAAAAAACACAAAATGTGTGCGTTATGTGAAGTATTCCTTTGATCTTGCAAAACACTTGATGTTTACTATCTTTTTTTAATTTTGAAAATGGGTTATTTTCTGTGAACGCGGATTACGGTGGTGTTGCGGATATGTAACGTCGCGTTCCCTACTTAAACATTATATATACAAACACTATCCACTAACCAAAATATGTATTAAACGAACGCTTCGCCAAACAGACGTGTTGTCAGTACTCCTCTAGATGCTCAGGCGGCAGCCAGCCTGGCCGCTGACTCAGCACATTCCACACGCATACGATAGATACTTATTAATTTAAGTACTCCTAATAAAATATTATCTTACCTCATTTTTCATTTCAAAGAGGTTGTAATAAACAAAGCATCTGAAATATTTCCCCTGAAATGCGGGTTATCTTTCATTGATTACAAATCCAAGAAACCTGATAATAATCCAATTAATTAGAGCAGTGGGTTAATTTTTTTTTCAAAATAGGATCATTTCTCACGGCATACGTATTTTTTTTTATTTTCAATCTATTTTAAAATAAAGTTTTATTTTTTCTTCAATAAATGTAAAATTACTTTGTGGTGTCATTATGAATGAAATTAAAAATAAATATTTTGTGTAAACTACTGTTTAATATACAAATATTAACATGTTTCGGAAGGGAAGCTTCCATCATCAGGATGTGTATCCTATTTTTATAAATTATATACTAATTTATATATTACTGTGTAGTCGTATGAGGGAGGCTTCGCTTCCGAAACAATATTAAATAACTTTTGTGATTTATTTATAAAAAAAGTGATGTAAAGTGACAATTTAAATAAAAATCACTTAGCATATTCACTCGGATTACAATTCGGGGAATATCCGCTTTGAGTCAAAATATTGAATCAAACATTCTCTCGTTATTTGAATTTCGCAAATTATTTATAATTCTGCTTTTTGTCGGGTGAGGAATTCGCTTTAAAAGGCGCAAATTCGCAATTTGTCAAATTCAAGGTCAGAGAGCAATCGCAGAGAATATAGGTGTAGCGAAGCGTCACATTCCCCTAGTAAAATTTAAATTTTTATCTACGTCGTTGAAACGAATTTATAGTTTTAATTACTGCTACTGCGAATATGATCGGCCGTTCCGAATGATTAAAATAACTAAGTGGCCATTAGAGATTATATTAATAATGTATCCGCTCGCCTGGAACATATAGTGTCCATTTGTAGAGGAACGTAAGCCAAGTTTGCAGGCATCATTTAGGATTTTAACCGCCCGGGCAACAGAAGTATGGCCGGGTATGGGAACCTGCAAATACACGCTGAAACTACTGGGGCAGACCTCTAAATTAGGGAGGAAGGAATTCAACCCGTAAATACACGTCTTTGGAACTGCAACGAGCGGTCAAATTAATTTATTATTCATTAAAGACCCGTTTTCTCGAGCCTGCTGTGACCCTGTTCCATGGAAAGACATTATTATTTTATCAGTCGGGTTGGCCTATTCGTTAGCAAGCGGATATTAAATTTATCTCAAGTTGTTGTATACGAGTATAATAATCCACCGAAGAAATAAACCGATAGAAATATGTTATGGGCGTGTGCATGTGCCTGAAGTAAGCATTTTTTTCTCATTTCTATTGAATTTCTCGTAGGTGTTATACAATTTGGCGACATCAGTATTTTCTTTCAAATTGATATAGATCATACTGCTAGGGATTATTATCATTTTAATTCTAGATATAATAACAATAATAATATTGTGTTTTATTACATTCTTTTTTTACAACGAATAATGATACCCTCACTGGAATTTCCCGTGCTGAGAATTTCATGTACGAAATATGAAATTACGTTATATTAAATTGATGTGCTTGATGAAAAAAAATATTGTAAGGTGAGGAGTTTTAAGTGCAGTTGGATGGTTTCGGTGTTAGTCTGTATTTGGTGTTAATGTATTTTCTATTTCAGATCTCGCTATGTAGCGTATCCAGTGTTTTATTTGATTTTTAAATTTATTATGGTTGTTGCGATTTTAAAGGATAGTGGGATTTTTTCGTAGAGTTTAGTACCATAGTACAAGAATTTTTTTTGCCCAAATGTTGTATTTGTGGTTCCTTGTTGTATGTGTTTTTGACTATGAGATCTAGTGTTTCTAATCTGTGTAATTGTTGTTATTTCTTGTTTTTTTTGTATTGAATGTAAAGAAGTATTGGTTTAATGGCATTATTTTAATTTTGTTGAAGATTTCATCAGTGCTAGTTGTTACAGGGACTTTAAGGATAATTTTCATGGTGACTTTCTGTGTTCTAATGAGTAAATTAAGAATAGTATCATTACCACTTCCCCAATCATACCTATAATACCATACTCTAATAGTTATTGGCAGAGAGCCATGTAGATTTTAATCAAATCTTTTGTATTGAGATTTTAATCGAATCACGAGAAACAAGGACACTTCTAGCTATAATGGTTTAGAAATTGATATTTTTGACATGTATAGTGGATTGGCGGAAAAAGTATTATAATTATTGGAGAGCAGAGTTTGCAGAGTTTACATTAAACAAATAAAAGAGATTATTGAAGGTGCAAGTGAGTGTAATAACTTTATATTATACTGACGACGCCTCAGAAAAACAAAATATAAACTGAATGCTTTTTTGTCACAAGAGTCTACATAACAGAAAACTCATTAAAACCATTTTTGAACATTCATGTTGTGGTGCTAACTCTCTACTTAGTATAATTTTTATTTTCTCGTGGATTGTATTTCTAAATGTTTCTATCAAACCAGACTCTGAGCCAAATGGTGCCTTGAGCAGTTGAAAATCTTTAAAAAATATATCGTAAAAATACTTTCGATTTTGCCTAGCGCCATCTATGCTGTTAGGATCAAGCGCGTCTAGAGGGGTGGCATGGAAGTAAAAAGCATTAAACGAGTAGGTGTACATCATGGAGTGATTTCTCCCCCATTCACAGTTCTTATTCTTGAACCTTTTAGTTAAACTTCACACTGTTTTTATAAAGAAATATGTGGGACGATTTTTTGGTAATTGTGTGAAAACTATTATTGCTTCAAATTTTATACATGTTTACTACACCTTATAAATATTTTATGTATGTTTACTACACCTTATAAATATTTTATATATGTTTACTACATCTTATAAATATTTTATATATGTTTACTACACCTTATAAATATTTTATATATGTTTACTACACCTTATAAATATTTTATGTATGTTTACTACACCTTATAAATATTTTATATATGTTTACTACATCTTATAAATATTTTATATATGTTTACTACACCTTATAAATATTTTATATATGTTTACTACACCTTATAAATATTTTATGTATGTTTACTACACCTTATAAATATTTTATATATGTTTACTACACCTTATAAATATTTTATATATGTTTACTACAGCTTATAAATATTTTATATATGTTTACTACACCTTATAAATATTTTATATATGTTTACTACACCTTATAAATATTTTAATACGATGCTATTCGTAAAAAGGGCTTTTTAAAGTAAATACTACATAAAAATCCCAACTTCCCAGAAGCAGTGGAACCTTAGATTCCCTAATGTGGGGATTTTTTGTGACACTGAATGGGGTGAGTGAGGAAAGGAGAAGGGATATAAGAAGGTGGTGGACATTCAGATATGGTCTATAAACATGGCTAAAGCCACTTGAAACAACGCTTATATTCTGACTAGTAGTGTTTCACCGGGACAATTCTGATAATATCTACCACTTGAAGATTATATGAGGGGCATCCGCTGGTGCCATCGCAAGCTTCCGTTGATTCCGTACGCAGTAATAGTAATAGAAATATTGGATGGGGATCTGCGACATCTAAGAACATGCACAATCTGAATACATTTAAAAAAAGAATCACACAGAGTATACTTAAAGCCTCCAGAAGAACGCCTTCAATAGAAAATGCTTACTTCAAATGTAGGTACTATAAATATATGGCAAAAATAAACTATTTAAAATATTAAAAAATACGGAATCTTAGTCGGGGATCACGTGTCCGTGATATTGGATCGAATCAAAATGACATTTTAAACATTTTATTTTTTTTATTTTTACAATAGCACAAGAAACCCTGAGAGAAATAATTCTCGTCGAGGCCTATATCATCTTTAGGGATGCTGTGTGGACCTTATTTAGATGATAACAAGAAATGAATCTGAGTCTTGAAGAAACCCATGTCGTAGGAGAGAGGAAAGATAAGGGCCGGCAGATCATTCCTCAACCAAGCTGTTGAATACAAGAACGATTAGTAGAAGCGACCCGTTCCCATGTGACAAATGTCAACCGTGTGCAAATGTTAGGCGCGCGTTTGGCGCGTTTCCCGACTATGCACCGGTGCCGAAGGGATCAACGATGCGAGTTCCTCAGAATATTTTCCATTAAAATACCGGTAGAAATTTCAAGCGTTTTATAAAATATTTCATTTAATGATATTCTTGGTCATGTATCAGAAAAGAGAAATGATAACCTCTGATATGGGAGCCACGATTCTTACTTTGGTACATACATAATATTCCATTTGCTTCTATGTATAAAATATAAACGAATAGAAAAGTTTAGTGAGTACAAGTCAAGAATTGAAGTCTAGCTAAAAACGACATAAAGACACACGTGATTAGATGACACAAATTCGTGTCCGCCAAAAATTTTCGTATGAATGTTTCTATGTTTAGAGATAGTTATAGTCGTCACAAGGCAGTACTTTTACTGTCAAATCAATTATGACACCCAAACGACAAGCAAGAATTCACAACTTCATAACTTTATTCGAAAAAATAAAATAATATCAAACAAGGACCGGTACACATCAGCTAGTTAAAAATAAAATTTAAAAATCTGCACAATGTACTTGGAGTCGGAGGTCGCTAGTTTTGTTTCTATACAATGTATTATATGTATCTTTTATATACAATGGCAAAAAAAAACATTAATACGAATTATTTTTTGCACTTGAACGGACGCAAAGGCGGAAATAAGCAAATTGAAGGCTTGTGTACTTTCTGCAAATGTTTTAAGAAAGATAATACTCGGTTATAGATTTCATAATAATAATAATAAAGCTGAACGATACGTAACTCAATCTTATCAATATTACTTAATGTTATCTTTTAACACTCAATTTTAAACGCATTTTTTTCCTCATCGCACCAACCAGTACCTATCAAACACATACATAATTATTATTTTTATAAACAATAATTATTAATCTAAAACACTCATCCAAATTGAAAAAAACCTTCCGAGCAAAGATAAATGTCGCCGGCAGGACTCGAACCCGCACCCTTCTAATGTCCGGTTAGATGCTCTACCGTTGAGCTACGTCGGCTTATCGCAAACCCGCCAAGTTAATCAATATATACTAGTGTTCCATTTAATAATTACTGTTTTTATTATATATTCACCTGTAAACAGCCAACTTTATTAATATGAGAGAGGCTTGTAACGGCTAAATCCCTCAAATAGATGGCAAAAAAAAAAAAAATAAAGGGTAAAAATAATTATTGTTTATAAAAATAATAATTGTTACCCTTTGCGCTATGCACAAAAATCTTGTCTTAAGTTTTTAAGAACTTTAGTTTATCAATTAATACATACATAATTGTTTACCCTATAATATTTGTTTTACTCATCTCTTCATAAGTACTTAAGGTACTATATACTAAGGTACTATAGGTACTCAAATTATCTGGTATACACAATTGTTTTTTTTCTGTATTATTCTTCACGTCTCTTTATACTTAATTATCATATTTTTTCTAGATATGTTATATTACCGAACAATTTTTTTTTTCATGCCAGCTTTTTTCCCTTCTATTTTTGTATAATGGCTCTTAATATGAACTAAACTTGTCAATTTGACTGTCCTAAAACGGGATTTGTTCCTAGTTGGGCTTTATATAAATGATATTGAAATATAATTATAACGATTTTATTTTGGGAGGCGGGTATGGGTACCGCCGCCCGCGAACCATTTTTTTGGATGACCAACACCTCTGTCATAGGTCACCCCAAATGATTTGCTACGTTTGGTGACTTAGCAGGGGTGCCCGGGTTCATTTGGTAAGGTCTGTCCAGGTCTTGGCTGCGGGTGCGTTGGCCCACCTATTGCGTGATGGGTCGGTTCGGGAGAGACTGGTTGAGGGAGACCTTTTATAACTGGCTACCGTTGTCCAGGCTGCTCGACAGTAAAGGGGCCCGACTGCTGTACGGATTCGTGATCGGAGGGGACCCAGAAGTAGCGTTTGAGGCGCATTGGGAGCCCTTTCCAGCCGGACTCTCCCGACCCATAGTCTTGCACCGCAGTGGGTGGGATGAATTCATACGTCCGTCAGTCCTGGATACCCTGACCCCCAGCTTCCTACCCACCTTTTATACCTAATCCTTCCCTTGCTTTCCTTTTTCCTCTAAAACCCCCAACAACAATATTACAAAACATGCAATCACAAAACATAAATAGTCACAATTTCAATACAACGGCGTGTAGTAGGCGTTGAAAAAAAATGTTGGTGAATTTTACCAACATTCGAGGCCTGCATAATAATTTTAATTCTGTCCACCATTACCTTCAACGCCCAAACCTTATATTCCTCTCCGAAACGCAGATAGCTGAGCCTCCTGACGCCTAGTACCTGGACTGCCCGGGCTTCAACCTCGTAGACAAGTTCAGACCAAAAAGAGGTGTTTGCTTGTATAGCCCAGCTGACGTCAACTGTCCAATTCCAGATTTGACGTAATGTGGGTGCGCGTCAGTATTGCCAGTACGGTAATATTTTATGCGTGTTTATACCGCTCATCAAACCTCCGCGAATCAGATACAACCGTGCTATTTAAACATTTGAGCTAAATTATTGATGACCTCTTACCATGCTACCCTTCGACCGAGTTTGTTGTTCTGGGGGACTTCAATGTTCATAATGAACTGTGGTTGAAATTCTCATGTTCAACGAACTCGGCTGGCCGACAGGCGGAATTCTTTGCCCTTTGTCATAGGTTGGAGCAACTGGTTCAGGAGCCTATGTGGATTCCTGATGTCCAGACTCACCGCTTCAATCTACTAGACATATTTTTAACTACTGAGCCACGTGGTAATGGGATTTATGTCACAGCGCCCTTATGATCGTCCGAACACTGGCTGGTGACGACATCAATCCCTATTAACTTCAGACCGCCAATCGAGAGTCTGGAGAGAAAAATGTGGCACTATAGGTCAGCAGATTGGTTCGGTCTGTGGGCTCATTTTAATGCTTTCCCATGGTCAGCTGTCTGTTTTCAGACCTTCCAGATGTACCAAGGAAATTGGTGAAGCCATAACATCTGCGATGGACAGCTTCATTCAATCAACCGTTAAAGAAACTGATGTAGATTCAAAACCGTGGTTCAGTCGATAATGCTCCGAAGCAGTTCGACGAAAAAACTGAGAGATGTGTTGTAGGCTTAGCGAGCCTACAACACATCTCGAACGTCAGAAAACAGATCAGCATATAACCAATTGGCAAAGAAAAGTAAGATAATCATCAATAGGTCAGAATTTGAGCACGACCTACAGATCAGCAAAAAGCTAGCCGCCTGCCCGCATGGCAGCAGAGCATTCTGGTCGCTAGCAGGCTCCATAGGTCGCATTTTCTGCAAATAGGGTCTGCAGCCTCTTACTAGACTCGATGGTTCACTAGCAAACACCGCCACTGAAAAGGCCAACCTTTTAGGGAAAATGTTCGCGGAAAACTCGGGCCTCGATGACCGGGTGCAATCCCGCCGTCGGTTTCTCACTACGGTCTCCATATGAAAAAGCTGAGGATCCGGCATCGGGATGTACTCCATGTCTTACGGAGGGTCCATGGTTTTGCAGAGGTGTCCTGCAGAAATTGCTCCAGTTTTGTCCATGCTCTTTAAAATGTCCCTGAAATGTGGCTTTGTGCCCTATGGTTGGAAAAAATCGGTTATTCACCCTATACCTAAGAAAAGTAACCGCTCCAACCCGGCCAACTACCGTCTTATAGCTATCACATAGTTCTGTCCAAGGTGATGGAACGTGTGATCAACGACAATCTGCTCACATACCTCGAGAAGAACAAAATTATTAATGACCGTCAATACGGATTCCAGCGGAACCGCTCATGGAGTGACCTTCTCGCGTAGGTGACGCATGTTTGGGGGCGGTGCCTGGAACATTATGGTGAGATTCAAACGGTCTCACTGGACATTTCTAAGGCCTTTGATCGGGTTTGGCACCGAGGACTTGTCAACGAACTGCCTTCTTACGGACTTTCCGTTTCCTTGTGTACGTGGATTTCCGACTTTCTGAAGGAGAGATCGATTCAGACTGTGCTAATGGTTTCATCTCTTCCTCGCATTAAATAAATTCTGGCGTCCCACAAGGATCGCTTCTGTCTCCGACATTGTTTTTGTTCCACATTAATGACCTCTTAACATGTGCACCAATCCATTGTTATGCTTATGACGGTCCAGTCCATGATAGTTTTTTGTTTGACAATCCCCCAAAGGGCACACAAACTCCAACGGCTCGGAGGGCTGTGAAGCAGAGAATGGGCGGTTACCTCGAGAGGGTCTCCTCTTGGGGTAAGAATAACCTCGTCGATTTTAATGTTTCAAAGACCCAATTATGTCGGATCGAAATGACAATCTAGTCTCCTTAAATGGAAACAATCTTCCCGACATGCCCTCCATTGATATGCTTGGTGTAATCCTAAGTGACCAGCTCAGGTATGGGGGCTCCATTGAAGCTAGAGTAAAGTTAGCCTCTCAGAAGCTGGGCGTATTGTACAGAGCCCGCAGATACTTTAATAGTACATAACTGTACAAATTGCAAGTGCGCCCCACTCTAGAATTTGGCAGCCACCTCTGGTCGAGGGAGTCCCAAAAATTCTGAAAAACGCCTTGAATCTCTGCAGAAATGGGCGGTCCGTTTGATAGATTCGCCTATCTTAACAAACGGACAGCAAACTCTGGAGCACAGAAGTCAGGTACGAATGCTGTCCTTATTTTACCGATATTTTAATGGAAGGTGCTCTGAGGAACTAGCGTCATTAATCCTGCATAGTCGGGAAATACGCCAAACGCGTGCCCAGCATTTGCACACAGTTGACATTTGTCACATGAGAACGAGTCGCTTCTACGACTCGTTCTTGTGTTCAACAGCTCGGCTGTGGAATGATCTGCCGGCCTCTGTGTTTCCTCCATCCTACAATATGGGTCTCTTCAAGACCCAAGTTCACTCCTTCCTATCCTTTAAAAGACCCTCCACACAGCATCCCCAAATATGATATAGGCCTTAAGGGAAATTATTTCCCTCAGGGTCTCCTGTGTGGTGTTTCCGTAAAAAAAAAAAACGATGTATTTTTATAAAATTATTGTTGTTTTTATCTGCGATACTTTAATAAAATAAGTTTTAAGCTTATCGTTTCAGAAACTCATAAATAAAGAGTCCCTTTGTTAAAGTAACCCCCGTTTGTTTAATGGGAGATTAATTTAACTGCCGGTCTGAATTCTGTTGTTTACGAGCAGTAGTTTTAACTTGAGTTAAAGTTTAGCATGCACACAAGTGGCGGTACATTTCGTAAATGGGGTTTATAGTTTTAGTAAACATTACTACGATAGTAATAATATTATACATAATGTAATTTTCCTTTAGTTCCGTTGGGAAAATTTGTCGTGTTTTACAATGCATGGAGAGCGTGACAACCAGCTTAGGCACTTGTCTCATGGAGGCTTTTCTTGATATTATTTTCACAAAAACCCAAGCATATTATGGTAAATGAAAAAAATGTTTTTTACACTCGAAAACGTACTATATTATAAATATGAAAAAAATATATAGATTTGTGGTAGAATAAGTCAAATATCTGGGACACGTCATTACTAATAAGTTGATGGATGACGATGATATCGACTCACAAAGACGAGCATTCAGTGTAAAGTCAAACATGCTCAGTAGAAGATTTCTGCTTTGCAGTCCACTCGTGAAAGGGAGGCTATTTCTTGCATTCTATACAACTCTTTATACATGCGAGCAATGAACAAACTTCAAGAAAGGTAGCATGGAAAGACTTCGCGTACAGTACAATAACGCCTACCGCGCGGTGTTCGGTCTTTCCAGACACTGCAGTGCCTCCAACATGCTCACGGAGGGGTGAGTTTGCAACCCTCATAAGAACCCGGGTGGCAGGATTCAGGGAGAGGGTAAACAAATCCTGAAATGCCCTCATCATTGAATCCCGCCAGAGTTCAGATTCCAGCATAGAAGCAAGATGGAAAAATATCAATCTCAAGTACAATAATTGACTAACGTCTATTTAAACAAAATAATTTATGTTTTCTTTAAATTTCCGTTTTTATTACTTCATGGAATGTGTGGGACTACACTAACTAATAAATAATAATTATTATTATTATTAACATTTTAAACAATGCTAACCTGGGAGAATTCTGTTCAGAGGGTTCATGAACGCTATGGGGTCAAAAAGGAAATAGATTTTTTTCTATCAGTGACAGCATAATTTTTTTGTTCTGAGGGTAGATTTTTTTTAAATTTTAATCTTCAAGCGGTCGCGCGATTTTTTCTAACAAAAGAGGTCGCGCGTAGCCTTATTGATCAACGGAATATAAAAGCTAATTTTATATGAAATCAATAAATGTTTTATACAAATAAGTTTATTGGTGTTGTATTTTCTAAAATTTGTGATCCACTTATACAAAAAACGATAAATAATTTACTTATTTTCTTACAGTAAACTCCACAGAGGAGGAGACCCTGAGGAAAATAACTTCCTTCTAGCAAGTTCTTCAGAGCATCTTAAAATTAAATTACCAGTATAAAAAGGACAGCATTCCTACCTGACGTGTGCTCCAAAGATTGGAATCCGTCTGTTAAGATAGGCGAATCTAGCAAACGGACCGCCCGTTTCTCTACAGAGTCAATGGTTGGATTGGGTGAACTGTAAAAATGTTTTTAATGATTGTATTAGAAAATGGGTATGTATGTATTAATTGTTTTTGTGTTTAGTTCGTAGAACTCCATTTAATTTTTTTTTAAATTTAATGTAAATCAAATTTAATAATGTTATTAGTAAGTTCTGCAAGTATTTTTAGTTGTTATTATTGTGACAGCTGTTTCGGCGTTTAAGGCCATTTTCAAACTGTGATTAATCCACATTGCGATGACTTATTTATGTATCTACGAATATGTACATAATAATGTACGAGGTGTGTTCAAAAGAAAAGGTGAATTTTGAATTTTTTCGAAAAGTATTTATTTATTCATCAAAATCCATTTTCTCCCCTTTAAAGTAGTCCCCCTCAGATAAAATGCACTTATGCCAGCGCTTCTTCCAATCCTTGAAGCACTTCTGGAATGCGCTTTTCGGTATGGCCATCAGCTCGTTCTTCGATTCTGACTTTATCTCATCAATTGTGGCAAAACGCTTTCCTTTCATTGGTCTCTTCAGTTTCGGGAATAGGAGAAAGTCGCAGGGAGCCAAATCTGGTGAATACGATGGTTAAGGCATGATTACGGTGTTGTTTTTGGCCAAATAATCACGAACAAGCATTGATGTGTGAGCTGGTGCATTATCGTGATGCAAAATCCATGATTTGTTTTTCGTTTGAGCCGTATTGCTTCACGCAGACGTTGCATAACTTATTTGTAGTATTCCTTATTAACCGTACAACCTGTTGGCAAAAACTCATGATGCACCACGCCATTGTAATCGAAGAAAACAGTGAGCAAAATCTACACATTTGATCGAACTTGGCGTGCTTTTTCGGTCTTGACTCTTCTGGCCGCTTCCATTGGGATGATTGGGCCTTGATTTCGACGTCATAACCATATACCCACGTTTCATCACCAGTTATGACCCTTTTAAGCAAATCTGGATCGTCGTTGACGTCATTCAACAACTCCTGAGCGATACTAATGGGACGTTGCTTTTGCTCAAAATTTAGCAATTTCGGAACAAACTTCGCTGCCACACGTTTCATGCCCAAAACATCCGAGAAAATTGCATGGCATGAGCCGATTGATATGCCAACATCCTCTGCAACTTCCCTAATAGTGATTCGACGATTTTCCAAAACTATTTTCTTCACTGTTTCGATGTTTTCTTCGTTTTTGACGTGGTTGCAACTCCAGAACGCTCATTGTCATTAACATCTTCTCGGCCTTTTGTAAAGCGTTTGTACCACTTGTAAAAACTTTTGAGACAAAGTAGACTCGCCGAATGCCACAGTCAACATTTTGGAGCACTTTATTCCATTTTTAACGCAAAATTTAATACATATTCTTTGTTCCATTTTTTTCAAAAGTAAAAAATAAACACACGAAAACGTGACTAACCTTTCCAGTTGTCAAAAACAAACCACTAATCCAAAATGGCTGATAATGCTAACATATGATAAACATATGTGTACCAACATAACAAAAAAAATCGATAATCGAATGTACACAGCCCGCGAATACTCAAAATTCACCTTTTATTTTGAACACACCTAGTATCTGTATGCATAAGAGTCGGCTGTTGAACTTAGTCTTATCTAATGATCTCTAAATTCAAATTATCAAATCAATGGTTGATCTCTTCCCCCTTGACTGCCACCACCCGCTCTAAGCATAATTACTAAATCAATTGTTGATCTCTCCCCCTGGACTGCCATCACCCGCTCTAAGCATAATTATTAAATCAATGGTTGATATTTTCCCCCTGGACTGCCATCACCCGCTCTAAGCATAATTATTAAATCAATTGTTGATCTCTTCCCCCTGGACTGCCACCACCCGCTCTAAGTATATCTATTAAATTAATATTTTTATAAAATATCTTGATAATTTCTTGTAAAGACATACATACGTGTAAGTAAATTTATTACTGATCTTCATCAGAGCTAATAATACCAGGATGTACTTCAGTTAAACGAGAACATTGTGGAAGCTTTTGATAAAAATTACGATACTCCAGTGGAACAGATTGAAACAGGGAAATCAAATCTTTAATTTTTTTGTAATTCATTGGAATGAAATTATTATGTTTTTTCTAAATGCTAATTTGCACGTCTGTAAATCTTTTGATCGTATGACATCCAATTCACCGAGGGGTTTTTTTAGTGTTATCGATAAATGTATTACTCTGCTACCAGAAGTGACGGAGATCAATATTAATGCTAATTTGCGCATCTGTAAATCTTTTTGATCGTATGACATCCAATTCACCAAGGGGTTTTTTTAGTGTTATCGATAAATGTATCTCTCTGATACCAGAAGTGACAGAGATCAATCTTGCATTGTCCCGCTCCATTGGTTGGCCATGGATTAGTTGTAACATTCGCACGTAATGAGAGTTTTTGTCACTATATTACATGTCGGAAAATATCATTTCTTTAACTTTCATATTTTTCTCATGTTTATATCGCACAGTTCTCACTAAACTATACCAATCGCGAGGAACTAAAATCGACATTTCTTTGGGTTTTTAGCGTGATCAAAAGGACACATCCATGTGTGCCCGGGTTCGAGAAATTTGTGTTAAATTTCGCGAAGCGATGGCTTTCTTTTTAAAGCTACATATACATTACCGCCAATGTAAAATAATTATTTTGGCCAGCAGTCAGCACAGTTGTCAGAATGTAAAATAATCTTTTTCCAAGAATCCTGTTTATTCGTACATTATCGATGAAATTTCGTCAGAACCACGTCCACAATCAATTTCCAACCACAGATAGTAGCTCACATCGTTTGTACCCTGTACAGTTAAATCTTACGTTGATAACCGACAAACTAATGATTAGTATTACACTTAGTTACATCTAGCTTGTCTATTTGCTTTGCTCTCGTATTATGATTATGGGGAATGACAGCCATTTTATCATTTTTAAGATGATAAACCATAAAATTTATGGTAAAGATTTTTTTTTATACTTGGATCGTCGAAATGTTTAAAAATTTCGGTTGTTGAGATCAAAGGTTTTGATGCATAATTTTCCTTGACTGCTACAAGAATCGTCCTTGTCTTTCCTTTTGGATTCAAAGCCAGCACTGACCTCATCATGCTATTTTTTTTATGTAAGGTCATGTTAGGAGAGTGGGAAAAAAGAGGGAAGGAAGCTGATGAAGATTCCCACGAGGGAAACCGGGTGCTGAAAGGAGGGATATGGGGAAAAGAGAGTTGGTGTAAAGAAAAGCAGTGCAACTCACATTGAGATCATATTCACGACTAGTCCCTGCTCCAACATGGCTTAGCTCAGCTTGGTACAACATAAAGATTCCTTTTCTCAAAGTCAAATGGGTCGGCCGCAGCCTTAGATTTGGAGTGGGTGTCTACTCTACATTAATTGACGAGATGGCGTGCTTTCAACTCAGAATTTATTGTAACAAAACATGGTCATATAAGTTATGTGGCATCTACACTGTTCTAGACTATCCTCTCTCTCTGAAGGAGCTCTAACCGGACAAGTTAATGGGGGAAGACACACATGTACAGAACATAATAAGAATAAAGTTGATAGCGGCTTACATGAATAGCTGATGGTCAGTCGACGCCGTCGGCAAGCCGGAGTATCTGTGGCCAGCGTCCAAAGTACACAGGTATTAATCATTCCCGCACTGATTTCAACAATAAAGGACTCACCATACCAGGTGTTTACAAGGGCTAGTATGGTAACTATCTGTTATAGGCCTAAGCCCGTGTGCAGTTGATGTTTCCGTGTCTGGAATTCGGATGATGCAATAATGAACGGCTGCGTGCTCCAAAGAAGCACGCAGTTGTTCGCTCTGAGGTCGAAAAGGGAATGGCGGCCGGCAAGCTCGCTTTGCGAGATCAAGCCGTTCCACGCCGTCGGGAAATTATCTATTCCGGTTGACTCATTGGTTGATTAACAAAGATGGCTGGCGGAAGCTCACCGTATTGGTTGATTATGGTAATCCTCGGCGAGATGTAGTGTTATTGGTTGTGGCGTAAAGTTTTGCAATTGAGAGGGTAGAAGTATTTTAAGATCTTCTATTCGTTACGTAACAGTCAATATATTTAAAAAATGAACTAATTATAGGTCTTCACTTATTAGGTGTGCGCTTTGGTTCCTTCAACCGATAGCTGATGACGCCGCTGACCTAAGGGTTGACTGCCATGAATTGTTGCATATGTAGGGTAACTTGTATTATAAAATTACTTTGTGGATATTTTCGAATACCTTGAGGTCTTAAGGATAAAAACCACTTAAAAGATTCTGTTTCAGAACCATGAGCCTATTTTTCCCTTTTCTTAAATGTGTCTTTATTAAATTATATTTGCCTATAATACCTACCAATGGGAATTACCATTTCCTCGTTTATCTTTTAACTTTTGAAATTATATTACTTTATCGCATTAATGATATTATGAATATCTTTTTACAGTGGTATATTAAATAGATAAAAAAAGTTTATTTTTTCATCATTCACGCTGTTTGGAATTTCCTTTAAGACGATTTTATCAGAAAATGTGAGCTTTCAAAGCCGTTTCGGGAAAATTATGGCCGTTCCCGTTCGGCTAGGATATGACACGCTGCAAACTGTGATTGCAAGAGATCTTTATCGATATTTTTATATCGCGAAACCTTAAAGGATAACATTAGAAGTGGTTTAGTGTTCCAAGTAGATATTAGTATTCAGTTCCGACCAACACTTACGAGAAGTTATAGATGTAATTTCTCCTTATCGGTACAATTTTATTGCATCTTCTTAGCATAAAAATTTGCACGACCTTTTATCGTGTTATAAAATCTGCTCGTCTAAATTTCGCGACGCTTTTCTGTTTTAAACCGTAACACAACTCAAATCAAACTGCAATTCGTTCAAGAGATTTTATTGTCATATTTCGTCATTATAAAACTACTGAATTACGCGCACCAGCTGTAAGATAATGTATAATAATTATATCAGTGTTATCAGTGAAGGTCTACAAATGAAGGGTAAAAATTATGATCTGCGTACAAAAAGTTGGATGAAAATTGTGGATAGTTGTTTTGGAAATCAGGTCAGGGACTTTAATTTAAGTTTGTGTAAATTCCAAATATCCGGTTGAGTTCAGGGAAATATATCTTTATATATAAAAACAAATGTTTGTCTGTCTATCTGTCTGTCCTCGATTTTCTTGAAAATGTTACGGGTTATGTGAAACTTAAACTTATAACTATGCAGTTCTGTTTTTTTTTTCATGTTACCTACTGTTGTTATATTATTTTCTATTTTCCTTTTTGTATACCTACTTTATAAACCACTGTACACATTATTATACATGTATTTTAGTTATAGTTAAACTGATTATTATTAT